>NQII01000015.1:1837844-1915046 GCA_002778355.1 Clitarchus hookeri
CCATTCGCTCCCGGCGCGCATCGCTGACCGCGCCCAAAACAAACACCACGACGTCGATCACTCCCGCCGCTTTGGGAAGAAGAACAAAATAACGACTGGCTGCACCTGAATTACTGTATAAGACTGCCGTGAATACTTCCTACAGCCCGCTGCACGTTACCCTCCGATCCAGGCACTGACAACTTAAGAGCCTGGTATAGACTGTTCACTGTTAATTGATCACTTTTGAAAACCTTGCTTCGGATCTACTTTCCCTCTCTCTTTGGTATATGTTCGCTCTACGTAGGATCAACATTGCCACAAGCCCAATTAATTAACTCACACGCCAGTCAAGTGAAAACTTAAAATTATATTGAAGTCCATTCAGGGATACTTCCAACTTTTCTGAAGCACTGCTGAAGTTCTACTTCCAGGATATTCCTCCACCTCATCTAAACAAATCTAAACCAAAAATGGAAAATCACACCAAAGAGACAACGAAATGTATTCGTGCGCAATTAGCGTAATATTATTTTACCTAAGGGCTATTTCTTACTAGGCGTTACCAACACAATTACNATGTATTCGTGCGCAATTAGCGTAATATTATTTTACCTAAGGGCTATTTCTTACTAGGCGTTACCAACACAATTACTTTCTCTTTTATAAATTCATATTAATTATAAATACAATACTATATTTACAAAAAATAGTAGTAAAAGTTTAATTTAACTAAAATGAGGTAACTTTAAATATGTATAAAAGGCTTGTAATCTGTAACATATTTAGGAGACAATCAACTCGTCATACTTGGTGTGATTTCTCATCAAAGGTTTGATTTGAAAAGTGTGAAAATACAGAGATTAGGCTATACTAAATGCGTTAGTATATGCAAAATCGTACTCTAATGAGTATAAAGCATAGAAAAATTAATTCACCTTAAATTTCAACAAAACATTTGTAAAGCAACGACAACACTTGGAACTGTTTTACTGTATTTGCTACCAANATGTATTCGTGCGCAATTAGCGTAATATTATTTTACCTAAGGGCTATTTCTTACTAGGCGTTACCAACACAATTATTTTCTCTTTTATAAATTCATATTAATTATAAATACAATACTATATTTAAAAAAAATAGTGGTAAAAGTTTAATTTAACTAAAATGAGGTAACTTTAAATATGTATAAAAGGCTTGTAATCTGTAACATATTTAGGAGACAATCAACTCGTCATACTTGGTGTGATTTCTCATCAAAGGTTTGATTTGAAAAGTGTGAAAATACAGAGATTAGGCTATACTAAATGCGTTAGTATATGCAAAATCGTACTCTAATGAGTATAAAGCATAGAAAAATTAATTCACCTTAAATTTCAACAAAACATTTGTAAAGCAACGACAACACTTGGAACTGTTTTACTGTATTTGCTACCAACTTAAATGGGAGCCAGCATGACCGCGCGCATGGTAGCATATATGCAATTAATGGGTAGTGATTTTTTTGATAGGTTGATTCCAAGAGTGCTCATTTTACAGTGAACACTGGACTTGAACTCGAGAGGGTTCAATTTCCAGTATGGCTCACCTGATTTCCCAGGCGAATACCGGGATACCATGGTTTGTTTTCAACAGCTAAATTTTTTCTTGAAGTCGTAGGTGCAGCATGTTGACGATTTCTTTGTAATTCAAAGTTCGGCAAGTGTTCAATTTCTGGATATTTCACTTACAAATTTTATCTCGAAATTTAAAATTGAGACATAGGTAAAACGCGTTAATAAATTTTCAAGGAAACAAACTGCCTGGAAGAGAAAATGCCACAACATGAAAGCATGCTCAAAAAAAGACCAAACTGCACGCATTGATAGCCAAATAGGTGAACAAATAATTTAATTTTCACGCACAGACAATGGTACAGGCTGACCCGCAAGTACTGGGACCTCCATGTTGGGCGATACATTGCTGAACCCGAAGTGGCATCGATTCGATGAGTGTCCGAATAATGTCTTGGGGTATCGTGGACCATGTGTTAATGGTCGGAGTCCACAGTTCATCGTCATTGTGTGCAACTTCCGTTGCACACAAAACTTTTACCCTCGACGCGCCAAAAGAAGTATAACTTCAAAAAACGTACGCGAGTTAGCCTGGTGTTGATGTAAAGGAGTCAGGCGGGTTTGGGGATAAAGNCATGCTGGTTCGCACGAGACACAATGCAAACAACTGTTGGCCGCTTCGCTTACTAGCGCCTGGTAATCAAGGAATTCCCGCCCGGCATCGCGCGTTATTGGTTCGCATTTTCTCCACTTGGCAGAGGTGTAGCACATTTGTCTCGACCGTGTAGTGTATCACGCAGTCTGGTCGGACGGCGGGCAGTGTCAGCATCGCGCCGCTGTCCATCGCATCGGCTCAATATTTCCTGAACTCGACGTGCGTTGTTCTTTTTAATCTTTTGCGCTCGTCATGCACCGTTTCTGTAATAATTATGGCACATAAACAAAAAAGACACTGACAACATTCTTTCCAAGGAATACGGTTACTACAGTTACGAATGAGAGTTTAACATATGTAGATCTAACACCTTGGTTAAGGGCGCATCGTTCAGCAGAAGATACAGGAACACGGCTAGACCAAACAAGAAGCAAGACAGAGGAAAATGAAAATCCATTTTCAAGCATGCTTTAAATCTTAAGTCATGTCAGTACAATGTGATAATCATTAAGTGCGAAATATTTCAATTGTTAATTTGATATATATTTTTTAATTAATGTATGCAAATAATTAAAATGTACAAGGAAACACTCGCAAACAATTAGAATGGCAAAGCAAAAATTCTGCACTGTTCTTCAAGTTGACGATTTTAGAATGCTATCCTGAGTAAAAGAAAAAAAAAATTATGTGTTAAAAGTGTATACGTTTTTTGAAGGTGGTGAATGAGGGGTTGGGGAGAGCTCTAACACTGCTCAATTTAGCACTTAATCACTGTTGAAGTGTATATAAATTTATAACTGACTAGTTATCATAAATAGGAACTATGTAAGCTTCTCGCAGTTCTATGCATTGTAGCTGGGAGTCACATATATTTTCTCAGGGCAAGTCGTGAAGCAAGAATTTTCCTCTTTAAAAAATTGTAGGTATTTCTTAACGTCTTGACGACAGCAAGGTTATTACAGACACGAAACAGATTATTCAGAGAAGTAGGGACGGGGAAGGAATCGGCCATGACCTGTAGTAAAGAACAATCCCAGCATTCGCTTGGAGCGATTTCGGGAAACCATGGAATGCCGAAATAAGGATGGCCGAACCGATATTCGAAACCTGCTCCTCCCAATTGCGAGTCCGAATATTTACCTTTGCCTCACTTCACTCGGTTTGTGATGAAACAGCGGCAACGTTGTAAGCGTACTGCGCATGCGCGAGAGCATAACCTGCGACGGGTAACATCACGAGTACTATTAGTCAAATTAAGTATGCAATTATCGCGGCGGTTAACTAAATTGTATTTCGTGTGGTCGTAGTTCCACTCGTTAGAGTGTGTTCACCGGATATTGCGCTTTCAGAGACAATTCTTTATAAGATATCGCACACGTGGTAACTTAAAATATGGCATAGCACCAGTTCCCACCCAAGAAGATCCGTTTTTCGTGAAGCCCCCGCCACAACGTCAAATTTTCTCCTACAAATATATTTGACAATAAAGTATGAAGTTTCATCATGGCCGTAAATTTTTTCAATCAAAGAATTTTTTTAATACTCTTGAATGTCTTTCAAAATCTACCACACTGTCAACGTTTTTATTTAACGGATATAGAATGATTTTTATTTAAACATAAATTTCACTGCAAGATAGTGCTTGTTGTGTTAGCAGGAAGGAATATTAAACTTTGGGGTTTATTTTTCCATTTTAAACTAATTTTTAATGTTATTTATTATGCATAATTTCTTCGTGATAAAAATAAAGCCTTTAATTGTTTACACTGTTTTGGTTCAATAAGCTCTTCCAGCACCGTTCATTTCCTGATAGATATTGAAACACATTATTTAATTACTGTGCCTATGTAACCTTATTTCGTTTCTTGTTACCTATTTAGCTACATTTTAAAGTTTAACGGGTTCGTAAATAACAACGTTTATGTCTACGCTTCTGATAAGCTAAAATCGTCAAACATCCAAGAAATTTTAGAAAAGGTTATATATATATATATATATATATATATGAGACGGTGAGTTCTAAAACTTCATAATTACATATAACATTTTTCAGGGGAAAAAAATTGGATATCTTAATAAAAACAGAATATGTTGAATTTTGTACCATCAATTAGTCAATATAAGCATGTCCAAAAAATAATTTTCTCATATTTTTGTTGAAGTTCTAACTGATTAAAATTTGCATGTACCATGTTTTGTTACAAACGAGCCAGTATAAGGTTTGAGTCAAAACTATCAGCAAGCTTTATGTAGTTCTGTTGCAGCGTAAAAATTATAGACGAATGAGGCAGCAGTGTGGATGATATGAATTTATGAAGTTTTTAAACAAACTGAGAGTATGTTTCACGCAGTGGCATTACAATATATAAAGTTAGGTCGTTGGCAATGTCACAAACAGTAACTGTATGTCCCTCGAAAGATAACAAGGAAAACAGTCGCTAAGTCATGGAAACATATCTGTGCTTGAGTTAAAACACTATATAACATGACAGTGTGTGGCGATACAACTGTGTTGCAACTGAACAAACAGCCATGTCAACGAACGTAAGGTTTGCCTTAGGAAAACACGATCAGGCACTGTCTCACACAAGTTTTCACACTTCCGTTAATAGTATATTTCTCTTTCTCTAGGGCTGAGAAGACTCTCTTTATGATATATTACGGAGATAGAGTTGTCGAAAACGGAAATTCAAATATTTCGACACATTCATACTGGCGATTAATGGCTTAACGAAAATATATAAGCGCCCGTCCTTTTTAACCGTCGTAGATGACTCATTAGTAGTAAATAAATTCACACATATGAAGCATTGTTCCAAGTGTGTAATAGTATCAAAGAACGTTCAGGCATACAATCAATGTATTATACCTTCATACCAAACGAGGTAAATGTATCAACTTGTTCCTTAATTCTCTCGTTACTTACCATAAGTAGACGTGAACGAATTATTGTGATATAAAACTGCAAGGTATTTTTTTTCGTATATCATAAAAAGTAACTAAAAAGACAGATTCTCTGATTTTATGAATTAATATAGATATTAATAATTTCATTAGAGCATCCAACTTGGTTATTGGTAGCGGAAATTCGTATATTCATGCAGCGTAAGTTAAATATGTTCCATTATTCAGAATATTTTGTATAGTCCTAACGTTATTTTATGGACAGAGTACGTTTTTTGTTACTTTATTATTATTAAGATAAAATTTTATGTGTCGTCTTTTGCACTTTGTTCGAAGTACATCACAGATAAGTTAATTTAACAAGTGTTTTGACGGAACTGCTACGAAGCGAATTTTCTCATTTTTAATATACGTTTTTATACGTAAAACAAACGGCTTCGACAAATTTAATCATGCTTTCCAGTGCCATCAAGTCTGGCGTGGTTTTCTGTATATACATAATGCATTTCATCTCATACTTTTCTTTGGACTGAGTTACTCAACCGAGTAACTCAGAAATCTCGGTGGTGCCAACACTTTTTGAATAGTGCATGAAACTGCCTTTGCACATTCACTGTGACGCCATTTTCCTCAGCTGAAACCACCAAAAGAGATTTGGATAATGGCACGTACCAAGAAATTTCGTTATAAGTATTACTCTTTACGCATTTATAAATAAAAATACTTGTGTCATACAATTTAACGTATAAATAATAATTATATTTAGAAGTATATTTATGCAATTAACGACATTGTGAAAGGTACAGTTTTTATATATATCTTTAGTTTCATCATACACTACTGCAGACACAGAGCGTCTTCACATCCGTTATGTTGTCACTAGGGACCGTGTTAATAGTCGTTACTCAGACCTCGTCTTGAGATCGTACCAGGCGTCGCAGTCTCGATAAGAGTTTCTAGTCTTGACATTAGCGCGAATTAATAGTCAGTTATTGAGATTTACTTAACTGATATTGTTTTTAAGCTTCTCTTCTCAATCTCAAGTGATATAAGATTGTGAAATACGTTTTTTTATATAGTCTCGCAAACGGCTCTTTGAATCAGAAAATAAGTCGATGTACGCTTGTCTGGCGCTACGATCAACTGTTTTTTTTCGTGTCTAGGTACATTTCCCTTCGTTTATTTTACGGAACAATGACATTTAAGAGTAAAACTTAGATGATGTTGAATAAACCCAAATAATTTTACTAGTAAAATACAAATACATTATAGAGAATAATGTGTGAATACATGTAAGCAAAATAGACACAGCTAAGAGATTTAATCGTTTCGTTTTCCACACTGTAAGCAATTTCTGTAGATTTACGAAAACTTGTGTGGAGATGCAGGGTTAATTTACGGAAAGGCACTCCGTAATGACGAATAACGGAAATGAGCTCCGTTAATATAAAATACAGAAGCGCTTCGTATTCTTATGACTTCGATTTTGTGTCACGAACAATGCAGATGATACTTGGAGCGTATAATATCCCATCTTCCGATTACGACTTCGTGTAAAATAGTAGTAGGTTGAGTGGCGAACTACTCATGGAGCACCAATTCGTTGATTCTTGTTCAGATTTTGCTACAGGACAAAATATTTAATCTCTTTTAATTTCTCTGCCATACACGACAATAATTTTTTTCCTTACCCCTGTTTGTAAACCTGAAATATAAGAATCGCGAACACTTTAATATGACTAGAATCTAAGTGTGTGCACGAATGATTCTTTATAAAACCCATATTTACAACAATTCTTTTAGTGAAAGCGTGGTGGAAGAGTAGATAGTGTGTTAAGCTTAAAACAATTTTTCTTCCAGTTCAAAACCCGCCACCAGACCATATTTGTTTATTTTTTTAATAGTCATGTTTTAACACAGTGAATCACACACATAACGGGCGTAAAAGTTTTTTTGTTACCCCATATTTAAAGTGCAGATTTAAAAAAAATTATTGCAAGTTTGTGATCACGTTACGTGAATTTACGGAGATTTGAGTGAAATTTGTGGAGAGAGCGTTATTGAAAAAAAAACGAAGAAACCACAATTTAACGCAGATGTCTGGATAATTTGTAACCGGTGTTTTCCGTAATTTTACAGCAATTTTTTTAACAGTGCAAGAGCATATTTCACTTAGAGTTCCATGGGGTCTGCTGTTTGACATGTTTTTCAACTACTTTTGCGTGGATTATTATAGGACATTTGTGTTATAGTCTATAGCCATTATATATATGGACCTGCAATCAAAAACTTGAGTTCCAAAAATATCTAATAGTAAAAAATGTTTACAACTAGCAAACCAGCCGGGCTTCGCCCGGGTACAATTGAGTTTACAGTGACACACTTATAAATAAATTGGGAAAAGAAAATTAATTTATGTGAAAACAGATGTATAAAATTATTCTATGTCGGCCTATGTTTAAAACGGATTACATCAACCCAAAAGGAAGGAAATATTTTTTACCCAATCGCCAAGAAGTGGCGTGTATCTGTGCAACTATCGCGTGGTTACCATATTTCCGCTTTCCAGCGTCGATGTATGAAAATCAAAACGTGAGTTTCATCAAGTTGTAGTTGTAGAAATAAGTGTACCTAGGTACTACTTTTTGCGCTTGGCTGAGGGATCTTAATCGATCATTAAAGTTAAGCAACGTTCCCAGCGGCACACATTTGGATGGATGACCGTTTAGTGGCATAACATCTGAGCATTTCCGGGCTTCGGAGAACACGTTAAATATTCGGTCCCGGTTGTTATTGATTGATAGCAGTCGTTAAGGCATTTCAGAGGTTCTTGGGCGGCCTGATAAACTCTGACACCAGAGAAAAAAAAATATTTTGGTCAGTTTCGCAGCCGTTGCAGAATTATATTTTGTTATTATTCCACATGCACCGTAAAATTTTCCGGGATAATAAGTATCCTATGTCCTATTCCAGGACCTAAAGTACCTACATACCTAATTTCATCAAAATCCGTTCCGCCGTTCTAGAGCTCAGTTCGGTCACGTTCCCAGCCGTTGCAGAATTACGTTTCATTGTTATAAACAGAACACGTACAATTTATCAGGATAAAAAGTATCATATGTTCTATTCCAGGACCTAAGGTACCTACATACCAAATTTCATTAAAATGCGTTCAGCCGTTATGTAGTTGAGAGGTAACAAACATACAAACACACATACACACACAGAGAGACTTTCGCATTTGTAATGATAGTAGGATTTGTAATATAAACCTAGACTGATTATTTATCGATAAGTAGCTTCTGATGTATTTTGTTAATTTAAAAAAAATATTTTGCTTTCGAAAGTTAATATTAAAGATAATCATCGATATAACATTGCCGTAAATTATGCTTCCAAACAAAACCAGGATACACGAAATGAAAGGTCTCATATGCACTGCCGTTTAAGCCGGAAAATGGGCATTTCCTTATACTTACCGTTACCATTATTGCTATTTCAGACATCACAAAGCAAATATATTTTCGTATTTAACTATTGCCAAATATGTCAAATGCAATGTAACACAGTGCTGAAACACAAGACTCAAGTCACCTGCGGGCATCAATTACGTGAAAGGATATTTCTGTTACTCTCGATAATAGTTTTAGTGACTATTAGTATGTGGTAGGCTTGAAAGTCGTCTATTGCATTGTATAACCTAGTCTCAAGCCACGAAATTCTGAACCCACACTCAGCTGAATTTAGGAGAGTGTGGAGTGGTTCTTAACAACGAGGTCTTGAGAGAACTGAGAGATACTTCTGCAAGAGTCTCAGAGCTAGTCTCGAGATGTTTTTATCTAACAACATATGTTCCCAAAACAAGCCTCAAGTGCTGATATGCGACTATTAACACGGGCCTAGAATGAAGTTGAGAAGAGTTTGAAGGGGCGGTCGTAAAATCCGCTCACTGCCGAATAAGAGACACCTCGTTCTATTATTATCAGGCGAGATGTGTTTACTAACTGAAGTCGTGCGGGATGTGAAAGCAGATGAAAGATGCTCACGGTAAACCGAGCACTTTCGAAAGCTCCGCTCGAAACTACTTGTGTGCACGTCATGTATTCTCCCGCAACATGTAAAATTAACATTGCAACGGGCCTGATCACTTAACTCACGCGTCGGTCAAGTGAAAATGTAAAATTATTTAAAATAGTAGATAATTTACATATTTGCTTGTTCTTACTTTAAAAGGCATTGAAAATACAGATGTCATATAAATAATTTTGAATTCAAAATATTATCTTTCTTTCTGGCACCTCTTGCTGAAAACTCATCAAGTCATAAGGATCGCTAGGCCGTGCTTTTGCATGACCAAGCATGTAATTTACACCCTCAACGTTATAACACAGGCCATATCATCCAGAGAAGCGAACAAACACTACATTTATTATAACTATTATAGAGGATGTTTATTAAGCATTATCATACATTTCGCTTTGAAACTGTTCCAATTATAACGGACTTTGCTCATTCCAAATACTTGCTTTCTACACAGAAGGAAACCGCACGGAAAGTGAACTGAACATATAGATACGTACAACTCAGCGAGTTAAAACTGCATATATATTGAGTGTGGGGAACGAGCAAGCTTTTGAAATTTTTGCACCGTTCGAGGTTTCTGCCCTAGCTAAGCTGGCCTTAGAACACCTGCGTTATCGTTTGACAGATGTACCGCACCAGTCGAAACAATAGATGGTCCCATCCGGGTTGAGGTACGGCAGACCCATGTCAGCATGCAACAACTTTCTCTCAGTCGTTACCGACTTTACTGAGCGCATGTTAGTCAATGTGCCCGTTAACATACATGCCCGTTGGCACAGTGAAATTATTCAAAGGTTGATTTCAAAAGCGATCAATTCACACCAGGAACAGCCTGCAGACACAATTATGCACGTGTTTTCCGATCGCACTTTAATTTTTCACGACCGAATTTTTTTTGTAACAAATGTTCTTCCCGCAATGGTAAACAAATGTTTATGGAAGTTTTTGCTCAAAATATAATACCACACAAACTTGTAGAAACCATTTCGAAATATTCGTTTTATTAATTCACTTATCCTTTGACATGAAAACGAAAAAACTAATGGTATACGCATATAAGTGTTTGAAAATCTCTCAAATGATATTTGTGATCAGTTTTTATAAGAAAAAATAGATTTTGAATACGTGCTGCATTGCTTAACTTCTGCACGCGATTTTACTAGGTTCTTAGGTAGCCGCGCCTAGTAACGTAATAACATTTGCACACAAGTTATTTCTCAGTTTTCGCCCATGAGGTGAGTTAATAAATAAGAGCGGTACTCCAAAACTGTTACTTAAATTAACAGTTACATAACTAAAAGAGTGGTACTCTAAAACTGTTACTAAAATTAACAGTTACATATACTAACAGGCGATACTGCTGGTATGGTTTTATGCGCCTTATTACCAAAAGAATTTACAGATGTCTTCAAAATTAACTTTTTGCTCATAAGAAACAGACCATTTTATTATTTTCAAAATGTATCCTATAATAAAAACATTTTATTGTAATATATGTTTTCTACTAATGATAACAATGTTATGGAAATCTGTAACTGTTGTTGTTTAGACCCGGATTACGATGACTTCCCGTTTCACGTAACATGTTACATGTAATACGTTCACCCAAGTCGACTTTACGTTAACTACTGTAATTCAGTGAGACCTATTACGGAAGTTTCACGTACCGTAACACGTACGTTCACATAACGAAAAGTTTGTCAATGTCCAGCTTCTGAGTGATACTTTATTCGTGACTCTGTACCACGTGATCTTGGACGCCAACAACAAAACGAACGTCGTTGTGTTATCATTGTTTTTTTCACGGTTTTGTTTTTATTTTTGCGATGTCTTCCGCTCTCGTTTTTAATCTACAGCATATGATATATTTCTCTTCAAGAAATGAGGACGAAAGAATAATAAGAAAGGCTAAGGTTATTCTGTTTTTAAATTTTGTAAATATTAAGGAAATTTTTTTATCGCCAGAGTTCATAAATTACGTTCCTCATAATTATAAAAATGCTTGCATGAAATGCAGAATGTTAGCATAAAATTAGTCATTATCTGCATTGTATAAAACACAATTTATTTTTCTTAAGCAGATAAATATTTATTACTTAGGATTTATTCGCATACACGCGAAAAACATGTCTACATTTCTCAAGTACATTTCGCTATCGAAATTTTTTGCATCTCCTTGTTTTCGAAATTTGTAAAAATTACGTCCGCCATATTTTCGCAACCTGTTCTTGCCACATCAAAGTCAAAAAATAAATACGCCTATACAACATGCATTTTAAGAGTTTTCAATATGAAAAGCAGCAACCCTTATCCCCCCCGCATTTTTACTCACACGAAGTTTACGTGTTTACAGTGAAGCATTATAATGTCGCTCCCGAAAATATCACGTTTGACAGAGAGATGAAAGTATAGCATGATGCGTGTTACGTGTAACGTGAAGTCATCACAATCTCGGCCTTAAATACTACAGAAACGCTGCCTTCCGGAACTATCGTTTAAATAAGTTGAGTGACATCGAAACCACTCGCAACTATGCCTTAAAATACGGAATTAACATAAATGCAGCACCTATGCACTGTTTTAAAAATTCTGACTCATTTTACGGAAAAGTGATGGTAAAAAAAATCTTCAGAAATATTTGTAAACTCTCCGTAAAATTACGGGCACGTTGCGTTTCAGAAACGGACTCTCCGTACATTTCACAGAACTTTCCGTGGATTCACGGAACATTTCCGTAAATCTTCTCGTTAGTTTCCTGTAATTCCTATTTTCCTAACCGTTCGCGTGCATTCTTCTTTTACCGTCGCAGGCATAATTGTGGTATTTGATGTAACGACTTAAGCAACTTTTTTTAAGTGTCTATTAAAGTTTGCGTAGTTAGAGCGTTGCTAACTGTTACAGACGCCTGATGCTATTAAACCGTTTTGATTTGTTATTTATCTATGAACTACATGACTCTTAATAAATGGTTATTTAGCCTCGCCATACTGAGTTTGAGAATGGTCAAGACAAGCTGTTAAAAATAAGGGATCGGTTGCACCGAAGCAAAAAGAAAACATTACAACGTACACGAAATGTAGATAAAGCCTAGATACGACTCAAGCCAAAATGATCTGCGAACAAACGCGTTACGTAAATCACCGATATAGCTTGCAGTTTTCCTTGCTCCGTGTCTAGCTCAGACTGATGACCCAGCCTATTGAAAAGTGATTCTATCGTCATATGATAAATTCTACGTAGTTTTATATTATTTTAGATTGATACCACAGAGATACACATTTTTATACAATAAGTTAACTACATTACAGTACCATAAGAGTATAAAGATTGATCGTCTTCCTGTTGACATGTTTTCTATTCTGTTATGATATGGTTGGGATTTATCACGTGGTGTGAAGTCCATTGCCAAAAAGTGTTGACATGTTTTATTTATAAACGTTCAGTGTTATTTTTCAGACAGGTAATAAAATAGTTCTGGGAAACCATTTATTTGCACAGTGTATTATAATTTCGTGTTTAAGGTTCGTTACATAGAACAGAGCTCGTTTGCTAAAAACATACTTAATTTATGTAATGAAATATGCCGACAATTTCTGAGCTCCCAGCACTTATATGGTTAACCTAACGTATCTGCCTGGTCAAGTCAGCTGGTAATTTAAGGTGTCACCATGATTTTACGTACTTGCCTTACTGTTAGACAGGAAAGCAGAGAAGTTAAGTAATGTTTGAATACATTCGCAGTTCGATGCGATAGACTCTTTCCCACAGCTGATTTTCATAATTCATCAAATTCGCTGTAATTGAACTGGCTCATACACAAAATAACACTTTCACAACTTAAAAAAAAAATTGATTTTTTATTATTATTATTATTTTTTGTTTGTTGGCTTAGTTTTTGTGGAGCAGGCAAGGCAAGAATGCTTCTTCTTCCACTGAGCCGTATAGTTAAAATAATAGAAGTACTTTTTACTGAGTCACAAGTATTCAAAATAAACAAAGATCTTATGCATATATTGTTCAAACTGAGAACAAAGAAATAAAGATTTCGTTAATTTTATTTGTTCAACACAAAAACACTAAAAGTTTTGATTTTGACATACAATCATGCAAAAACTATGCGATATAAAAATTTTATTGTTAGGAAAGTGTATTTCTAAGTGATGTCTACAAGTTGAATGGAGTTTCGCGCAAGTACAAAATATTATTTCTGGTGACGAGCACCCTTAAGAAAGCTTAACTCATTCAGACCCAACGTACACAAGATTGTGTACTTAATAAACAGGAAGAATATTTTTAACCGGCGGTGTAGAGTAAAAGGCTCAGTGCTAAATGACCTTCACTTAAGAAAAGAAAAAATAAATACAAAGAGACAAATTGGCATGGCGGTTGCTGTGATTTGGGCGAACCTACACTGAGAGAAAGGTTTGTTCCAGCCAACAAAATATTTGTTTGCACAGGGCCAAAATATATCTACTTGTCCTAACAAAATATTTTGCTGAGTAAATCAAAACTTGAAAGAGAACGAATTAATTTTGTTCATCTATCAAAATACACACTTGAATCAACCAAATCTCTGTTTTCGACTAAAATTAATTATTCTGTAACAAAATATTTAGTTGAATCAGCTGTAGGCCTATATATATTTTTCGCCAATGATGATTGCACTCGTTCGAAAATACAGCTCGAGTGTTTGTTTGCATTTTTGTGACAATCAGGATAGTGATAGTGCTTTATAATACATATATTGATAATTAATAATGTATAAATATCCTAATAAAAAAATTTAATACGGAATTAAAAAGTAAAGCTGTAAAACTTGAAATACTTAATATTTGCACACGTCGCCAGTATTTAAATGTATATATTTGAAAAAGTTTTAACTTTACTACTAGTTATTTTATCTGGCTCTGCTCAGGCGTAGTGATCGCACGCAAATTATCTAGGTTCGATTCTCGGTCGGATTTACATTTTTTTCATATTATCAGAAACTATTTAATGTACATAGAGCCAAACAAATCTTTAGTTGCGCAAACCAAATCTTTGTTTGGAGCAACAAAATAATAAAGTGCTACGCACCTACAGCCGCACGGGGCGCGAGCACTATGAGTGGACCCGGCTCTGGGGGGTGTGACCCACTTCGACTCTCCCCTCCTACCAGGCAGACCCGCCCGCAATCTCGTTGCCGAGTGGCCAGGAATGATTGACATCTGACCTGTCTGGCATCACAGTCACTCCTCCTCCATTTCTGTAGAAGCCAACGCCGTTTGAGGATGCACAAGAATATTCTCGGAACTATGCTCTTGGCACAACGCGGAATTTTGAGAAACTTCTGGGCGATGGCGTACATCACTATAAATGCAGACGCAACTGGAGGGTTGGTAGTATTTTGGTAGAAGTCATCTGGCTGAGTGCGGTAATCAAGTAACGTGTGGTGTAGCGAGAGACATCGGCGAAGGGGACGGAAAACGACGGGAGATTACGTGGCGACGGCGGACGAGGTGTTTGTGGTATGAATGGACGAAAGGGCGTGAAACCCGACGAGTTAAGGCTACTGTGTATGAGGGTGCTCGGAAATATCTAGAACATTGCGGACCGATGGGACTTGAACTGAACTGAGGTGGGAATGAATGAAAATGTGAAACGGATTTTATTGTACCAGCATACAGCCTACAGGTTGTTGGCTGTAATACCGAAACTAGTGCTCTGTTGCCTTAAAGCACAGCATTCACCCAAATGTTTATTTTTTGCAACAACTGAAACCATTAATTAAATCCGTTCTGATAGGATTAAATTGGGTTTGAAAATGTTAACTTATTCCTAGGCAGATGTGGTGAAGTAATGGGTATATGTGGAAGGTATAGGCTATTCACGTTAAAGTGAGTACTTTGAGAAGACCTCTCATTTGGAATAATAGTCAATAAATATATTTTATTGTAGCCTTAGACGTTAACTTTCAAGTCCGATGAAATATATACACTGCGATTATTATTAACATGGCAATATGAAAAAAGTGGCGGAAGGATAAAAACGGTTGATAGGAAAAATGTAACTAGGGCCTCAAAAGTGCTCACTTTACCGTGACCAGCCTATACCTATCGATGACGATAGTTAAGGGAGGCCTCTTTTCACGAACGCCTTGTACTTGATGGCGAAAGTTTCCAGCAGAAAGACGTGATGCCTCAAAGAATCGTCACGAAGAGCGGACGGACCGTAGTGGTTTTACCTCAGTGGCGTGTGATGAACTGTTGCAAGGTAAGCTAGCGTTAGCTCTGTGCTGTACCCGGTTGTTTTGCTAGTGTAAACTTCCACCATTAAACGTGAATCTGCAGCTGACGCCACAGGGCGCGTGTAATAGGTCCCTTGCTGCTCGCTTATGAGTGGTCGGAATGCATTCAGTTTCCTTTGGTTGCACGGTTTTTACTGGCTGCTGCTGCGTGTACCGAGAATGTACAGAAGTGAGCAAGCACCAGCTTGCCTTGCGACAGTTCACCATACGGCACTGTTATACCTGGCGCTTGAACTCCGTTACAGTATGTTAGGAATTCACGTTTTTCTACGAAAGTATTAAACGTGCGTCTAATGCGCTGATTTACTAAAAGAAAACACACTTCAGATAAGGGCATCAATAAAATAATAGGGTCACCGCTTGAGGTCCCTTAGATACAAGCAGTGCGACGAGACCACTGCTCGCCAGTTCAGAGCCTTGCGGTTAGTGGCGATGGCGTGTTTGATGCGCGAGTCAGTGTCGCCCTTATCGCTCCTGCGTCTCCTGGCCTCAAACGCAGAAAACGTATCTAGGTAGGCGGGAACCTTAACTTCTCGCTCAGCCGCTGTGCGAGTGGCAGCGCGCAGAGCCCCGCTTGGGAGACCGCAGGGGCGTTACAGTTCTCAGTTAAACAAAAGGGAGGCAATCAGCTTCCAGAAAATTGGAACGTGTCTTGGCCTCTTTCCCGACGCCACCCTTGGCCGCTGACCATTCAGGGATGTCCGCAACCACCAGGTCAGGGCTGTCCAACTGCACACCACGGAGCAGATATGGGCATTTCACGATTAATTCAGCGCTTTTGAAAACAATCCTTGATAAATATCTCTGCTCCTACCTGTACACGTCTTAACGCGGAAGGGGCCGCAATGGCTGAGCGGTTAGCCTGCTCGCCTTCCACCAAGGCGAACCAGGCTCAATCCCCGGCCGCGCCACTACGGATTTTCGCTTGTGGGAGTCGTGCTAGACGATGCCGCTGGTGAGCGGGTTTTCTAGGGGATCTCCCGCTTCCGCCCTTTCAACCAGGCGCTGCTCCATACATACCACTATCACCCTCATCAGCTCTCAATACTTCGCGGTTAAGAGCTGCCCAATTCACTTCACTCACTCACTCACTCTTAACGGGAACACTTAGTGGCATACGCCCAGTTAGGTTGGTAACGACGGAGGGAAAGTTGTTCCATGTCTCGACGTTGAATGAAAATTGCTAGCCCTTTCGTTCCCAGTGTAGAGAATTGGCTTCATGTTTTCACAGGAAGGGTATATTTCACCGGTACTGTACACTGCGAAGTTCAGTGCCCAATGATCTTTTACGAGCGTAACTAATTCGTCAACCGTGCTACTTTGACTAACTAGTTTATATCTCCAATCACTAAACTCAGCGTCTGGAGCTCATTGGTTGTATTAACGATACATATTTTTTACCAACTGAAGTAGAGTACGCATAAATTTTTTTTTTTATTTTCAACACCAGAAATCTTAAACTTATGTGGAAATGAAAGGGCTACGTAAATTTTGTAATAACTGAAATTGCTTAATTTCTATTTCTATTTATATTTTATATATATATATATATATATATATATATATATATGTGTGTGTGTGTGTGTGTGTGTGTGTGTGTGTGTGTGCGCGCGCTTGAAAATGAGTAAATCTGTACAATAGTAAGTATTATTATAAGTTTGCAGTTTCAATTGACGCCACATGGATAGAGTGATCAGGCCCATGGTAACGTTAATTGAACACATTTTGAAAGAATACATAATTTGCATACAAGTATATCTTAAGCAGGGCTTTCAAAAGTGCTCAGTTTACCGTGAACAGTCTGTAGCTTATTCACGGTAAGTGAGCCCTTTTGAGGACCGTGTTAATTTTCCTTTCAGCCATTTTTTATCCTTTAGCCACCTTTTTAAAATTAATATTTAAATGTAGTGCAATAAGCACGGTGTGTATATTCCACCGCACTCGGAAGTTAGCGTCTAGGGTTCAAATAAAATATATTAGTTGACTATTATTCCAAATGAAAGGTTCTTGAAAAGTGCTAACTTTACCGTGAATAGCGTATAGAAGGACAAAGTTGCTTTAATAATAGCGTACCCGTTCTCTGATTGGCTGTGCGATGCTCCGGGACCGGGCGTTGTGTTGTGGTTGGCTACTTCATGCTGCGGAAGGCTCCCTGCCGGTTTGCTGATTGAAGAACGGCGTTGCAACGTTTCGCTGCACGGTGACGCCATCTTGCCGGCACGTGTAGCTGGTCTTCGGTTTTAAAAGGTTGTTTCACCTCTATGCTCTCAATTCTTTAAGGAGTATGCAAGTATATGCTCGGTGTTACGTAAATATGGACATTTTTTTNTTCACCTCTATGCTCTCAATTCTTTAAGGAGTATGCAAGTATATGCTCGGTGTTACGTAAATATGGACATTTTTTGCCCTCGAAGACAAAACTCATACTTTTATAGTTTTACTGTTTCGCTGGAATTTGTCAGAATCCAAGTAAANTTTTTTGCCCTCGAAGACAAAACTCATACTTTTATAGTTTTACTGTTTCGCTGGAATTTGTCAGAATCCAAGTAAAAAAATTACAAACAGCCAACATTTTCGTTTGTACCCACAAATTGTTCTTTTTAATAGTGTCTGGAACGAACATGATGGATTGTAAAATGTATTAAACTTGTCGCGATACATTAATTGGTACACAGTCAACGCGTGACTTCGTACAGTACGTAAAGCGTGTCTTGTATAGTCAAAACCTATAGAACGATGGTGAGTGAAAATATGGAGACCAACACAACTGATATTGTGGTAGTGGAGAATATGGGTGGTTCATTTCAACCATGTCTTCAGTGCCAGTAAATTTGTGCCGTCCTCAAAGTGTTAAGTACTCTGCGACTACACCGTACAGATTGAACTAACTGAATCGAAGTTCACACATGGCAGGTATGTGCAGAGCTGTCCGGAAAATATCATAATTTAACAAATATTTAAGAGCTATGGAAAAATTCCCAGTACGCAAATTCCGGAAACATAAAACAAAGAGTAGAATTTGACTCTACTAGACATATTTCAATGGGGTTAGATCTATTGATAAAATAATTGACTGCTGGTAACTATCATATGAAATCAATCGATATAGTCTATAGTATTCCATTGAAAAATTCTTAAATATAACGAAAAATTAATCTAAATGAGCCGAAATTGTTGTCTTAAAATAACAAAATTATATATTTTCCAACTCTGTAATTTTAAAATGTATATACCATAAAAAAAAATTTAAAAAAATTTATAGCCAGTAAGAAAACAACATTTAATGAAAATATTGATGATATTCTTATATTTTAAAAATGTAAAGCACTAAATATTAACATTCTATAGCTTTTAAAATACAATTTTAGCATATGTCCTTGATTTTGTTGCTTCCTTATGTTTTTCGAAAAAATTCCACTAATGTTTATTAGAAAACAATACATTGCCATTGTATGAAATGGTTTTGTTAATTTAAATATGCATTCAATAAAACAACCCCCATCGAAATATATTAAGTATTTGATATTCACTGCTTGATTATATTTCGTAAATTCGAGCACAGCGGGACATTTATATAGCTCCTAATAATAGGAAAATAACGTTTTGCACAGTCAATTTAAAATGATCAATTTCATAAATGTAACCGCAAACGAATCATAATCCAATAAGAAATGAGGAACAATTTTGATTTTAGTTTACTAACATATTTGTGTTAACAATTTTTGACTGTAAATTTAATTTGCTAACTTGTAACAGACAAGCTGAAAGTAAAAAGTAGGCTTATAAAATGATTTCAAAACCAGCATTTTTATTTGTTGATTGAAATTTATTTTGGCAGTTACCAATATAAGTAATTAGCCTACCTTCCTTTACACACGTATAAGTATTATTGATGGGGTACTCAAAGGCTTGATTAAAAGGAATTTGTGAAATAAAAATCTCGAAGTGGGTGGAATGTTCCACAAGATTTGACTGCGAGCGGTTTAGTAGTTCAAAAGATCTAATGCCATCCTATAACAATAATATTGTGATGAGAAAGTTTTCTTAAGTGTTGGAAAACTTAGAATATTTTGGACTGAACATGGTGCACACAGTAGGTACAATTAGAAAAAGGTTTTGTTGAATAAAACAAAGTTTGTTTGGCGCAACTTAATTCATTGCATGAATATGACCAACTAAATATTTTGCTGGTGAAACGAAATTATGTCGTTGTTCTAATTTGGTTGATCCAAACTGTGAGATTTGGTATGTGCAGTTAAAGATTTGCATGGCTCTACACTGTAAAAAATTATTCGCAAACATACCATATCAGTGTATACGTATAGTGGGAAAGAGCAAATTGTAAATTTTCATCCCGTACATCCATGGTAGCGTTCCAGCATTTGCGCAAGATAGAGTCAAATGCGTGGGGAAGTTTCCAAATGTGTATAGCGGCAATGCAACACATTTTTATATGCTCAGCCTTAAATGTGCTATTATGCCCATACAATGTGCAGGTTAAAAACTTCCATTATAGTTTAGGAAATTTACCAGGATTTTTTTTGCAGTGTAGGTAAATTAAACAATTTAAGTTATTATAAACGAAGTGAAGGCATTACTGAGATTACAACCCGGACCATTTTATCCAAACGCTACGCCTTATTAGCATCAGCTAAATGTAACGAGAATAGTTTTAAAAACATTCAATTCAATTACAAGACAACATACGTAATTACACATTTCAAGATTTGTAGCATAACTTTTTAGTTTCCAGTTTAACTGGTTTCATTGGGATTTTTGTTCCATTTTTAAGCATCAATAAATGCACTAACAAACACTGTTACTATCTTTCTTGTCACAAAAACTACAAACGTTCTAATAACCACCGCATTAGTTTACAGTTTACCTTGTGCCGTGGCTGGCTCAGACTGCTGACTCAGACAATGAGAAAACTGTTATGATAGCTTCTCCGTCATTTTATATTTCTTATCGATTATAACCCTACAGAAGCATTTTTTTTATTCAATATACTAACCACCTTACACTACCATACGATTTTAAAGATTGCGTCCTCTTTTCGTTGCAACCATATTGACTCGATTATCATGTTCTCTATATTTATTATAAAATGTTTTAATCCTCCAGACTTCCAATTTGTAGGTGGACATCGACGATTCTCTAACCTCGGGGCACATACTACGCTAATTATGAAAGNCCTCCAGACTTCCAATTTGTAGGTGGACATCGACGATTCTCTAACCTCGGGGCACATACTACGCTAATTATGAAAGCTGCGTACACATATAGACCACAATTATAATTGTCTTTGTTTCCGGAGCGGTGGTGAGAGCTCTGTTCGACACACTGCGTACATACGCGGAAGTGCATAAGCTGGGTTAAAAAACTACACTGTAAAAAAATTCTGGTAAACTTCCTAAACTGTACTGGAAGTTTTTAACCTNCATAAGCTGGGTTAAAAAACTACACTGTAAAAAAATTCTGGTAAACTTCCTAAACTGTACTGGAAGTTTTTAACCTTTACACCGTATGGAAATAATACTACATGTCAGGCTGAAAGTATAAGAATATTTAGCATTGGTGCTTTGTAAATTTGGGAACTTCCTAATGCATTTGACTGTTTCCTGAGCAACTGTAGGAACGTTACCATGTATGTATTTTAAAATAATTTACCATTCACGCTTTGTCATATGGTTAATTAACAAATAATTTCTTAGAGTGTAGAGCGTAATATTTCCGTCAAATTGAGATGCCATGGGATATGCCTACCACAGCTAGCTGATTCTTGTTACTTCCTAAAACGCAATGGAAATTTTGAACCTATACATAGTATGAGAATAACACAACATATAAGACTGCGGATATATGAAGGTTATGTGTTGTCACAATACAATGTTCGCAACTTCCCTACGCGTTTGACTCTTTCCTGGGCAAATGCAGGAACGCTACCATGGATGCACGGGAAAACAATGTACCATTCGCGCTTTCTCATTGTACGTTTACACTAATGTGGCAAATTTACGAATAATTTCTTAGAGTGTACGTTCCAGCACATTGTCCCGCAATGAAAGGTTCACATTTACGGCTTTAGCTCGACAGAAATTCGTCACATTGGCGAAATAATTACGCGAAAAGTTCCCAAAGGTTGATAGGCCCAACTAACATAGCACTTACTTGATTTGCTATCTGTACTTCCAAAAAGGGTGAAGAATTCAGTTGAAGCATCTCTCGTTAATTAACTACCCATGCGTTCTTAAGGCTGGAGAGTGGTATCCAACGGAGCATTGTACCCGACTTTTCAACATGCTGAACTCATTAACAAGTATTACACACTAAATCTGAAATTGTAAGAATTCCACTGTCTAGATCACTTAACAGCACCTAACGTATTCAAACGTCACTTCAGTCTATTCAACTGACGACTAAGTGAAAAAAAAAATGCCACTTTTCCTTTACTTGGGATCGGCAAGATTCATTAACCATTTAATTCGCTATTTTTCAGTGATTTTTTTTTACTGATGGATCAGATAAACAAGGTGTATCAAATGATATAACAAAGCATACATTAATACAACCCATAATATAAATAATTCTTAACACTTTGAGTGCTACCGACGTAATATTACACTGCCTGGATTGAACTGCGTTGTAAGGATTTTGCCGTAATATTGTGACTTCCGTACTGTTTAAAGACATGAGAAAATACATATTACTTCGCCAGCAGTTTTCATGGGGTTCTCTGTGACGCAATATTAAGTCAATAACCCTCAAAAGTGTAAATTTCTCAAATAAGTAGGATGGATTCTACGTTATTCTAGGCAGGAAATACCATTTGATTAGGCCAGTTCTAGCTCGGCATCATATTGGCAGAGACTCGGTCAGTAACGAACGTTGTACAGTGTAGTAAGCGTATCCGATGTTGTGTGAACCAATAGGACGATTGTAAATAGGAACACAGGGGCCAACAGAACTGATGGTCATGCAAACGTGAATATGTGTAACTCACATCTGGCTTGTCTCAACTCTCAGTAAACGTGTACCGCACTCTAAATTTTAATGCGAGTTTCGTATTTTACAAAACAACTTTACGAACATTCAGACTTTCGTTTCTTTTTTGGCGTCTTTCATTTCGTTTTCACGTAACTTAATCATCATAGCGATCAGTTTGAAAGTTTAAACTGCATGAAATATGGCGAAGTGAGTGCATACTTCTTTTACCAATTAAACTAAAATGAAAGGGCATACAATTAAAAGCTACATATTTTCGACAAAGACTATTATACATACATTTCCACCGCCATAATCAATATTGGTTTGGTAGTTCGAATGCGGAGGTAATGGTCTTGAAGCGAGATACCGTGACTTCAAATCTAAACACCGTTTTTTATTTTACTTTTTTTTTTAATTGCGTTGAATTGTGCGTATGAACAATGACTATCGGAAATGTGTTTATTTCTCGTATTTATTTGGCTAAATTCAATAAAGACAATATTTAATTTGCCACACGCAGTTGACTGCGACTTATTAAATCAGTGAAATTAATTCACTGAAAAAACTAGTGTTTTCGACCTATTCTAAGTGGAGCCATTTTCACTTATTCGAGTAGTTGAATTTCATTGTGAATCAGTGGTTTCCCACTGATTAGAATTAAGAGTGCACACAAACTACAAAGAATGGCTAGAAATGCCTATAATGTATGCATAATATGAAATAAGAACGCATAAAGGCCTATTTCGTAACACCATAAAATATTTTGCTACAGTTTACTTATTTAAATATTAAAAAATAAATTAAATAAGAATCTATTTTTAAGTGCATGCACATTCCGCACAGGAAGATTACTTTTGACTGGTACAGAACATTGCGCGGCTTATATCAATAGTATATTCACAGAATCTTCAGACTTTTTGAATCAAACCTTTACAAAATCATCCGGTATTATGACGTGGTTGGTTGTTTCCTAGATAGGCCTATGTCATGTATCGCAATCTTTTTATACTTGCGTTAACATAAAAGCACCCTATGTTTGATTAAATATAATTTTTTATTACATTGTATCAATAAATAATAATATTTATTTCATGATTAATATGAGTACAAACAGTGAAAATATTGGCGTGTTGGTAATGCCTAGTAACAAATAGTTCTTATGGAAAATATAGTAACATTGAGTGCGCACGAATTCGGTGCTTTGTCCCTTTGCTGTAAGTTTCTAGACAAGCTTAAACTATCCTGGAAGAAGAAATTTAGTAGGCCTTCATAAAAGTTGAAAGTATCCATGAATGGAGTATAATGATCTTCCCTGTGGGGAACAGATTCGTAAATAGCGCTACTGTTCTACGTTATGAATGGCTCGTATTATTACAGCCGAATACATAGCCTGAATGCTCGTTGACTGTGGCAAATAAACAAGGCTTAAGTGCTTATAGGACGCAAAAAGAAATTTGTCATTTGCAACATCCGAAACCGTAGATTAAAAAGGGTCTGAAAATTTAATGGNTTATAGGACGCAAAAAGAAATTTGTCATTTGCAACATCCGAAACCGTAGATTAAAAAGGGTCTGAAAATTTAATGAAAATTCAAGCCAGGTGCATTATTAACAAGCACATTTAACAAACTCCCCGAGTAAGACCATCACAATAATTTCTTTGGTTGTAGGAATGTAATAAATCATTAGTAATANGTAAGACCATCACAATAATTTCTTTGGTTGTAGGAATGTAATAAATCATTAGTAAAAACGTTAACAAATATTTTTTAATAATAAGTTTCATGCACATCCATTTCAGACAAGAAAGTAATTTTTATAACTGCAATAGATGCGAATAAAATCAATTATTAAAAGTGATTGTCAACATTACTACAACCTTTTTATTAATTTACATGTAAACAAAGTAACGGATTTATTATATGTACTATTCTCGTTTGATTAGATTAATTTTTTTAGCAAATTGTACGTTTGTAAGTATCCTGTACGGAAATGCGCTTACAATGTAATTAAAAGTGTAAACGTTTACTGATTATTACTTTCATTTAACATCTAAATATGAAAACTCCAGAAAAATATTTTGCAGTGTTAAAAGGATAGTCTACGTAACCTTCTTTCTTATGCAACAATCGTACTTCTGTGTCAATTTTTTTAACCCCTTAATAGAGATGATGGTTTACCGCGGGAAAAGTTGACTGTTTGCTAGTATTCAACGTTCTGTAAACGTGCCAGACAGTTTTCATTCCTTATTGCCTGTCATGTATGTTTGAAACTACTGTATCCCATTTCACTGGGCCATTGAGGATTCTGATACTATTAGGCAGAGAGTGTTATAGAACATACGTTGGCTCAGAAATTTTTCGCGATTTTCCATTATCGTTACCTCTTAACTTACCCAATAATTTTTCGCCCCAGGTGTTGCAGAAGAGGAGATATTTGGTCTGAGAAGTACTTAAGAATTCCTTGTAATAGCCAAAATTATAGAACATATTAAAGTATTTACTGTTGTTTTATGGTACCGGCAGGACGCAAATAATCAATTTTTGGCGTGCTAGCAGTTGCGAATTGCGTTACCCAGGGAAAAGGCGCAGTTTGTATTGGTGCTATCGTCTAATCTTGTACAGCACTAACCATGGTTTTACCTATTTTACAACACGTCATTAGTGAAAGAGTGTACTCTGGATAATATGATAGGGAGTTAACGTCCATGCCTACCAAGCCGGTAGCCTCGAAATACGAATGAGGAATCAATGCTAAAGGAAATTCCTTCTCATTGCGTCAATTTTAAAGACAACTTTTTCAAATGAAAACCATTTTTACGCGACACTCTCAAATAATATTGCTGTAAATATTTATTCAAAAAATACGTATTTATTCATTTCTTTTTTTTTTTGTTATATGTAAATTTCAATGTTACATTTTAGAAAAAAAACATATTAAACAAAAAAATCGGAAACGTGTCTTAACACAGAAACATTCCTTAAGAAATTTCACGTAGAATACTTCTTGTTTGAAACAGTTATCTTTAAAATTGACGCAATGAGAGGGAATTTCGTTTAACACTGATTCCCTATTTGAAGTTCGCGGCTGCCGGCTTGGCAGGCAGGGCTGTGTACTACTTTGTAATGAGTTCTGCTCGCAGTACAGTCGGGTGCGGTGCTCCGCTGGTGGAAGCCACGTTGGCTTACTCTGTTTCATGTAAGCTCACTAGATTTTGAAAGTGCTGTGGACATGTAAGTTACTATTTGACGACGTGCTTCCAGGTCACTGTGGCAGTCAAAACTTCTTGCGCAAATGTGCATCTGAGACCCTTAGTTAACAAGCACAGTAGTAAATCTGGGCTGGCATTGTGAACCTGTGAGCACATCACCAAATAATATATATATANTATATAGCGACAGGTGTTTTACGCGAAAAGATTTCAAGATCAGATGCATTCCAAAACACTTGTTCATACGCACTTTCGTGGTTGGATGATTTTAAATGTCACGTGCCTCAAGTGTCTGTTCCGAATCATGGACGTCCGGTACAGGAGTACTTTATTACGATTGGCCATATCATGTCTTCTCACGTAGACACGTGGCCAATCAACATAGGAGGTTGTGACTGTGGACGTAGGATTTTGAAGCCTGGCATGGCCATAAATATTTTCGCAAAAACACCTGTCCCTAGATATATGCCATCATAACTGACAAAACTTTGTGAGCTGTCATAAAACGGAGTATGTTTTATCGCGGCAGTCGCGCGGGCGAGTGGCGTGAGCGGAGTGTCGGGTGACAGGTACAGTCCGGTGACAGGTACAGTCCGGTTCGGGTGACAGGTACAGTCCGGTGCGGGAAGGCGCGGCGTTCGCGCCGGCAGGCCTCGAGATGCATGTCACCGCGGGCCGCCGACGACCTATACGCGCCGCCCGCCAGGTGGAGGGGGCGTGGCCTGCAACTGCACCCCACGCCCTCTTCACCCCCTCCCACTTCGTGGTGACGACGCCGCCCGGGCGCCGATGCGCGGCCGCCGGCTGCAGTACAGTCACTTTCTCCCGGCCGACTTGCCGGGACATCATCGCGAATTCACTTCAGGAGAAGCTAGACTTCAAACACGCATGCACTTCTGCTGTGTTTGCTATCGGATCGCGGGCTTTTGGACACGCCCTAGTGAACTCTCAGGTATAGCCTATTCGCGGTAAGTCAGCACTTTTCCGGTACCTCCCAGAAGGCGTGATAACCAAATAAATTACATTCTCCGGTGGCCTCGGGCGTTGACTTGCGAGAGCCATAAAATGTATATACTGTGCTTATTAGTCACATGGCAATATTTATACTAACTTATAAGCACGGCCTTGAAAAGTGCTCACTTTATCGTGGACAGCCTACAACAACAGACCGGCATGGAAACAAGGATCTGTTCCCGCGCCGCCTGTGTAACTATTCCCTGGCGGCAACAACCAATGAACATACAGCACAGGCTCGAAAACACAAAAGGCAGCGGAGTTTAGCCCACAGGTCATTGAACTCGCGAAATTATCCTCGTACTACAATGAATGAAGCGTGAAGAGATTTGGGCTGCTCTTAACATCGAGGCGTTGAGAGTCGAGCTGTCACCGCACATGTGCTAAAGGCTGTTCACGGTAAAGTGAGCACCTCTGTAAAAAAAACCTTTAAACAGAATACTACTTGTTAACTGCGTATATGCTAGCATACGCATTGGCGAGCACGTTAGCAGTTAAGTAAGCAGCGAATTTAGAAAACCAGTTCCAACACTCGCCGTTGTACTGCCAAGTGCAATGTTTAAATGTATGGCAAATTATGGGTATTTCCCTGCTTTATGCACATTTCAATAAGTAATTACATGTTATGGTCCATTTATGGTTACTTTCAACTTTTCTTAAGACCTGCTAAAGTTCTAGTTCCAGGATATTAATGCGTCTTGTGAAGACAAAGCTTAACAGAGTCAAGAAAATTATACCATAGGAAAACCGCACCGCATTCAAGTGCTCTCAGGTTAACAATATTTAGTACGTGAAATAATTATTTCTTACTTTCCATTACCAACGCAACTATTTTATCCCTGTATTATATAAAATAAATATGAATAAATAATTGTAATTTTTAAGTAAACTATAATTAAAAGTTCAAATCAACGAAAGACAAGATACGTTCATGTTGACCAAAAAAGTAAAACGCTTAAGAAACGTGATCTATTTAAGGAACAACCATACACGTCATACATTGAGTGATTTTTCAAAGTTTTTATTCAAAAAGTGTGAAGAAACCGTAAATAGACTACATTCTAAATTCGAATCAGTGGAAAAGCATTGATTCGCAGTAAAATTCAACTATTCAAATCAGTGAAAATGACTCCACTTAGGATCAGTGGGAAATCACTTATCGTTTCAGTGAAAAAATTTCAGCGATTGAATTACTGACGTGAAACAACTTCAATGACTGAATCAGAGACGGCCAACTGCAGTAGCGAGTTAATTAGTTTTTTTATCGAATTTAGCCAAACAATTACGCGAAATAAACATATTTACGGTAGGGTACGATATATATTTAGCAATTTACCGTAATTCAAAAAAGTAAAAAAATTCGGCGGTGGCCGGGATTGAACTCACACACCCTCTCCACCTCACTTTCAATCCGTTACCTTACTCTCTTTTTTTCTTCTTATTTTTATAAGTTTCCTTTATTGACTGTAGAGACCATTACATAACTTAAGCCATGGTACAGGGCAAGAGTGTCGTTGGCGAGTGTCGTGTGTACGTGTGTGGAAGTGACGGTGAAGAGGTACCAAGACTAAACAAATTTTAGAAAGTATTTTGTATTGGTTTTATTAGTTTATCGTTGTTATTTCACTTGATACACGCTGTTTAACACTTTAAGGACTACTCTCAAGTGTAGCTCTAGCAACAATATTTTGAAAATTTCTTTGTCATTAAAGATGAAACTACAATTTTCATGCAGTCGTTTTCGTGCCTGTGTTAAACAGGATCTTACAAGAACTCTACAGCTCAGTAATAATAACATTCCTGACTACAAAAATATTTCTGTTACATTTCCGCAAAAGGATAGGTGTGATTGTAAAACATCTTACATAAATAAAGACATTTGATTGGGACAAAACCCACTCAGCCCCTTAGTGACTAATGACCAGCCAATAATGAACGTAGTAAATGACAGTAAGCGTGTCCATTGCCATGTTGGCCACTAGAACGGTAGTGAGCGGGAACACAGAGACAAATATAACCGGTTTTCCTGCAGTGGTGGATATAAGTAACTCGCATTTAACTTCTCGTGTCTTTCTTGTAAATGTCTGCTGACCTGAAAGTGATAACGACCATTTTTAAACGTTTCTTAACGGCCATTCCTACACGCTGTTTAACTGATCCATCAGTAAAAAAAAAAAAACAATTCACTGAAACTCAGTTGAAAAAAATTACTGAAGAATCATTGGAAAACGTCACTGAATCAATCATTGAAGGAAATCTGGCATTTTTTTACTGATTCATCAGAGTAGTTGGAAATAGCCGATTCCAACATAACTGGATACTTGACGCGGAGCCGCAGCGACATGGCGGACATCTTGGATGACGTCACGTACAACCATTCTGCTGTGTCACCTTGGATTTCCGTTTTTCCCTCGGATTTTCTCTTTTTCACTCCTGCTCTATCATTTCACCTCGACTATTCAATCTCTTGCATTCCTATCCTTTTTTCTCCCACTCATATTCCATATTTTCGCCCTTTCCTCTATCTTGCATTTCGAGTACTCCATCTTGGATGTTTCCTTATCACCATCGTCTGCTGTAGACGGCCATATTTGATTCCCGCGCCCGCCACCGGAGTGTTTGAATTTCCACAGTTCGTGGCTAGGAGTGCTAGTATCGGCATGTGTGTTGGATCACTCGTTGCCAGCAGGGTTGCGCTAGTTCAAACGGTGGCCGCCAGGAGCATCATGAATTTTTTTAGTCGGTAGGTGTTTCGGAACTCAAAAATTCCGAGGGGCGTGCGGGATCGTTCCTGCACCTCTTCGGTCGACAGTCGGGCGTCTTGACCACAAGACCACCGCGACATCTAGGAGAAGAGGATGTGTAATGTCGAATACGAATATATAATGTTAATACCATCCTGACGTGAGAAGAAATAATGTGGACAAGCCATATATAAAATTACCATTACACTGCTATCAGAAGAAATAAAGTATGTTCTCGCAATGGCCTACGCACTCTCCAGACAATAAACTCATCATCATGCATAAAAGACTGCAGGCACCACGTGCGCACATACACTTATTTAATGTGTTATATTTCAATTAAAAGTGTTAAAAAAAGTCATTCTAACACTCAGAATAATAATTATATAAATACGTAGATAAAAAGATTTGAACATGTCGCATCTCTACATAAAAGTTAAATATCTGAATGTTAAATATATGGTTTTCGCATATTCCCCATGGTCTCCTTTCACCTGATGTCCTAGAAGGGGACGAGTCCCACGCTCTTTCATTCCACCTTGGTTTTCTCATATTCCTTCTGGTCTCCTTTCACCTGGCATCCTGGTGGAGACGAGTCTCATGCTATGTAACTCCACCTTGGTTTTCTCATATTCTCTCTGGTCTCCTTTCACCTGGATTCCTAATGGGGAAGAGTCTCATGTTCTGCCATTCCATCTGTGCGAAACGGAGCGAAGCCTGCCCATGCACGCTAGCCTACAGTTGCACAACATATGCATCAAGTACATCCTATGCACACTTATAAGCATAGCTGACTGTAATTTCCAAATTGTTTAAGATAGATCCACCAAATTCATAACATAGGTCTCATCACCTCTGATGATGAAAATACCCGCAGGGTCAAGTAGGCCTTAAGACCACTTATAAGAATAGTCGGCTGTCATTTCCGAACTGTTTGAGATATAACCACCAAATTCATAACATAGGCATCACCCCAACTACTAAAAGGACCTAAGTGTCAAGTACACCGTAGCCCTTTGTATGAGCATAGTTGCCGATCATTTCTCACCCACCAAGGCTATAGTCACCAAATTCGTATAATAGGCATCACCTCCAATGACAAACAGGGTGGTATAGACAAATATACTTTAAGGCCTCTTATAAGCATAGTTGCCCGACATTTACCACCCACCGAAGCTACGACCACCAAATTCATATCACAGAGACCACTCCTGAATGCAATCAAGGAGATTAGAATAAGTAGGCATTAAGCCCTGTTATAAGCATAGTTGGTCAGCATTTCCAAACCTTTGATGTTCGGGAACATGTAACAACCGTCGATGCATGTAAAGAAAATAAAGGCATACATACACGTGCTTTGCAAAGTTACCATTGTGTATAGGAGTGCAGGGTCTGAAATAGCTCTCACATATGCATCGGCCTGCATGCACTCGACAATCGCTCTCCGCCACCCTTGATAATTGCTACTGCAAGTGTCTACCAACTCGTATCCCCCTCTGCAACAACTAGCCTCCCTGCACCCACCGACATCCAGGTGATATATATAAATGTGAAAATATATACATAATTTAACATATGCACAGGCGACATGCAACAAACAACTATAGGCGAAAAAAAGGTATGTAAAAATATGCTGTGAGCATGATGTACATAGTCTCGAGTAAGGGTAAATACATACATGGTGATATTAAAAACAGTCTGTCCAACACAAGGGTCGATGGCCCGAGGGATCGGTAGCATTGGTAACCCTTAACAACCAGCGATACATTGAAAAAATAAAGCGATATACAATTGCATTGAAAACAATTTTACATGGTCGCACATTACATTACACATGTACATGATAATACAAATAAATACCACCAGCCTACGAGAGGGCCGGGGGAACCGAATGTATAGGATATAAGACCAGACTGTACAAGAAAAATCAATCACATAACAAACATTAAAGGACTGACATATGTGAGTACATCACGAGCATGATGTCATAACAAGTCCCTATTTATATATAAGCATATATAAGAATATACGATGGAAACACAGTCCATAAAGTAATATCAGTGATGCTATCGCGCCAAGAAGATAAGTAAAATCTAGAATGCTCGACGACATGAGAAAGAACGAATGATCACAATGAACAACCTCAAAACTGAACACAGTGCATCAAGTGCATTCCGTGTATGCCACTTGTTAAGACTGTGTTCCTTTGCTTGTCACGAAACAACATACATTTAAACCATTAGTCGCGCAAGAGAGACGACACTGCTATGCACTAATGTAAAAAAATATTTAAAAATGATTATAAAAGCAAATAGTTGTAAGCGTTTACCAGTTAATGCATATCTCGCGAGCATCGAGTTATGTAAGTCACATTAGTCTAAAAAATACTTTTGCGAAGCCGCAAAGCACAGGGTCGATAAGGACAACACTGCTACACACTGATGCAAACAGATATTAAACTTAAATGTTAAGGAAAATGGTTGTAAGCTGTCACCAATCAGCGATATAGCATATTACACAGTCGATGGGTGCTGTACGCTGCGTTAGATGATGCTGGACAAGACCAGGCCATCCTGGTTAGTACAACAGAAAATCAAATGACTTACTAACGAACTGATTGAAACAAAACCATAAAATTCAGAGTACAGCCAACACTCACAACACTAGCAGCGGAATACATCCGACCCAGTCGACATTGAGCGATCAACTAACATCGTGAGAATCTGTAAGGCAGCCCAGGTGGTCGGTCGGCAGCGTGGGCACCGTTCAGGTCTCGGCAAGTCGAAGAGATGACACAGAACACTAGCCGAGAGAGAGAGAGAGAGCACATCAGGCTCCAGGAGAGTAGACCAGACGAGTCACACATGCATTTTCCTTTTACGAGAAGAATAACATTATACAGTACAAGGTAACACTTTATTTTGTTTTAAATATTATATAAATGCACTTATTTAGAATATGTACAATTTACATAGAAATAACAGTAAATATGTATGTACTTTGTAATGGTGAGTAAGGAAGCATCGCAGCATATCGATTTTCAACTAAATATGTACTCTGCTTTTCAGTCATCCTAAAACACGTGTACCCAGACAGTGCTGGAGGCCATGCTTCGACCCTGAGAATATGGTAGTGTAGGTTCAATCCCATAGTGAGTCCTATCATTCACAGGAAAAAAAAAACTACATTATATGCAATTAACACTCCTGTTATTTATATATCTGAAGAAATTATGTGGACAGGCCATATATAAAATCACCATTGCATGGCTATGAGAAGAAATATAGTAAGTACTCGCAATGGCCTATGCACTCTTCAGACAATAAATTCATTATCATCGCATAAAAGATTGCAGGCACCACGTGCACACATACAAACACTTATTGTATGTGTTATATATAAATTAATAGTGTGAAAAAAAGTAATTCTAACACTCAGAATAATAATTATATAAATACGTAGATAAAATGATTTGGACATGTCGCATCTCTACATAAAAGTTAAATATGTAAATGTTTAATATGGTTTTCGCATATTCCCCATGGTCTCGTTTCACCTGATGTCCTGGAAGGGGACGAGTCCCATGCTCTTTCATTCCACCTTGGTTCACTGGGCTTGACTCTTTAAATAGCGTAAAAGGAACGACAGCAAGAAAAATAACTACTTTCCCGAGGGGGCTCGTGGTGCGTCTTATAAAGAGTTTTAAGGAGGGAAAAATTAGGCTGCCGATTGGTCAGAACGAATTTTTCCGTAAACACCCTAGTAATTAGCAAATGAGAAACATTGGCGGAGCAATTAAATATATTAGAAGGGTATGGAGGGTAACCGACTAATTGGTGGAACGAAGGTTTCCGAAAACACACTAGTAATTAGCCAATGAGAAAAATTGGGGGAACAATTTAATATATTGGGCAGGGGTGGGCAATTAGCCAATGAGAATCAGGGGTGGGGCAGTTGGTCAATTAAATATATGTGATGGGGGAATGGAGGGGGTCAGTCGTCTACTGGGTGCTGTGCTGGGGACAGTATCAGCTATGTAAAACAAATGACAAACGAATAAACCAAAATGGCGACCAAACGAAGGTGAAAGAGAAACTGCAGTAATGTATAAACAAATTACAAACGAAAAAATGATAGGTGGCGGACGGTGATTGTGATGCCTACTAAGATGGCGGACGGCTACACCTACCAATATGGCGGACTGCACCGACCAAAATGATGGATGGCTGTACCTACCACGATGGTGGACAGTGGCTGTGACATCTACCAAGATGGCGGACTGCACCTACCAAGATAACGGATTGCACCGACCAAAATGGCAGACTGGCTGTGATGCCTACCAAGATGGTGGATCGCACCTACCAAGATTGTGGAATAAGTATTGCTGGAGGGGGGCGTGGGAGACCTCTGTAAATGCAAGTATTTGATAAATAAGTTTTCAAAATATTTTTTTTTTATAATTGAAAAAAGAAATTATTATGTTTTTTTTTATTTTGGATTTTTTTTATTTTGGGGTCAAAGGTCACTGGGGTTAAAGCTCAAAGGTCAAGGTCACATGGATTCAAGATTGCCGACAAGATGGCTTCGGGGGACGGAATGACAGTGCATGAACAGCTCCGATGCTCCTAGCCCCCAGCCCCTTATGCCTAAATCGCCGTTTCTCCACTACTCTCTTAATAGGCCTAACTATGTAGGACGTTCATGTTTTTTTATTATCTCGTTATCATCTTCGGTAATCGAGAAAATCCGATGAGTTTCAATTTTTTAAAGACTCTGTGTTTGAAGCATAGACTGAACTTGAGGTAGACCGATATTTCGTCTTCTGCGCATGTACCCAAAATTGACGTACATCGCAGCAACACAATTGTCACTGCCACATTGTCAACAGTGATGAACTTGTGTTTTGATATCTTGATTTTCGAAATACAAGCACTTTTATTAGAATAAAATAACTTTATCAATTTGAATTTAATCAGTCTACATAGGAAATTTGTTAGAGGAAGTAAACAGACATCTCAAAGTACTTATTTACTGAACAGGTTTCTATCCTCAAATTATATCCACGTCGTCTATTATAATCATATTGGCAGAAAATCATATCAATGCTGGGACAGGGAAACTGGTTTCACGCAGCTAACATCATCACTCTACCCCGTATTCACTCTACGGTTTGAAGACTACACTTTCACTGAATGAATTCACAAAATTCGAGTGTTTCCGCTGTTTACCGTCTTCTGCAAAAGACTCCAACGACAAATTACAAAAGAAAACAACAAAAGACTCAAACAACAAAACAATCTTTATCACAACAGTCGAAAACTGGTACTCAAACAATAACTTGCGCACACGTTTTTATTTAGTTCCCAATGTATAATGCATAACTTGAAAATATTTCGTTCTTGTTTTGAAATTTGTTTGTAAGAGATGCACTGACATGTCGAAGGCAATGCTGGTATAAATTCGTTCTTATGTTGAATCCAAGCAATTATGCTTTCATAGAGCTATTGGAAAAAAGCCCATTNCATCTTTATCACAACAGTCGAAAACTGGTACTCAAACAATAACTTGCGCACACGTTTTTATTTAGTTCCCAATGTATAATGCATAACTTGAAAATATTTCGTTCTTGTTTTGAAATTTGTTTGTAAGAGATGCACTGACATGTCGAAGCCAATGCTGGTATAAATTCGTTCTTATGTTGAATCCAAGCAATTATGCTTTCATAGAGCTATTGGAAAAAAGCCCATTGTTTGAACACGAATCTTGTGATAACGGTAATTGCAGCACTTGTGGAATCAGAGCTGCCAAATTTTCAAAGAACCGGTTTCCAAAGCACCATGCCAAAAAACGCCAGGAAGTCACCAGATTATGATTCATCTTTTCTACGTCAATTTTACACAAAGCAGGTCTACCCTTTTTTTTTTCTATTGTTGAAAACTCTGTAGTGGAGGTCAAAAACCATCCTCGAAGTAGCACCAATCTCGCTAAACCAAATTGAAGTTATATGCCTGCTTGTCATGAATTTAACCCTTGAATAAAGTAATTTCGTTTACGAGTTGCTTGCTAAGTCGTTAGTAAAAACTTTGTGAGAAAAAAGATACAAGTGATATTTCCGAACCATTTTTTTCTTTTAAAGTGAGCCCGTGTGGATAATCTGAACTTTAAGATAAAAACGCTATGAAATGAGCCCTTACTCAAAATAAAAAAATAATCTTTTTCACAACAATGCGATATTTCTTGTTGGACATCAAAAAATTCTTTAATATGATATAAATTAGTGATTTCTTGATGTCTCTTACATATACACATATAAAACCCATATATTGACTTTTGAAAAATAATCACGGGTTTGTTCGGTTAATGACGTTTCCGTTCAATAATAAAAATATTCTACACATATTACATAGCTACCAGGTAACCAATGCGACTTTTTTACCTGATACCCGTATGAATTATAATTAGAGACCCGGACATTTCGGGGATTCATTTGTCAGCAAGCTATAGTCCACAGTTCTTTGTGTACTCGATCCTCAGCTAGTTATTCATTGGGCGAAGTTCCAGTTTTACCCCAGACAAGGTAGCACGGGATTCGGTCCTTGGTTTCTTGCCGGATAGTTATTGGCTCTAATTCGCCCAGGGCGTGTCTTACACTCTGCGATCCAATTGTAAAATGAAGTCAAATGTACACATGTTTAAGGCCTAGCTTGTCCTCATATCAATCCGCGAAATTTCCGGATCTCTAAGCATTGTAAAACACCAAGGTTACATTTAATGCTTATTTAAAATTCATCAGTCATATAACAAACATTATTAAGTGGTATATATCAGCACACAGCCACAAAATGATATACGATACCATCACATCACTCGGGAAAGTTGAAAAGATTTCACATCTCAATTCAAGAAAACTCCATCAAGGAAATTATTATATCATATCGTGTGGTTTTGTTATATCACGAAAGAAAACCTTTTGAAATATTAAGCAGCAAGAACGTATACATAATTAGATAAGTTTTTCAATCTCATTTCGCGCAATGAATCAATTCTCAGCCTATTTACTCGAAGTTTAAAATATTCCTGTACTGCAACAGTGTATAGCACGTCCTATTTACGGCAGTGATATGATGATAATGTCATGTTCACTTTTACATACCTGTGCCAGTGATCACTTTGCATGATCACCTTGCTGTGTATTATTCATAAATAGCACGCTAGTGCGATACTCTGAATATGTGAGAGAGCAAGCTAAAAAAAAAAAACTATAGTGCTACGAAAAATAAAAGGTTTTCAGTTTTTTCTAAATTATATATTATTTCCACCTAGGACTGAGGAAACTGTAAACAATAAATGCATTTTACCCGATTTCTTCGTTATGAAAATTATGAGAGAACAAAAAGTTTATTGAATGTAATGCAAGGTAAAGTAAAAATAAGTCTAGCAAATATTTCTACATCTAATTTGTCTAATGGTATGTAACGTACTTTCATAACTAATACTCACGAAACCCGACTCAAACTTTCAGGAACTAAAGTGGGAGTTGCAAAGCAGTTGTAATTATTTTGTGTATTTTTAGTTGAACGCCAGCTTATTTCCAAGTGCTAAGACATAACAACGTACTGGTTTGACAGTAACGGAAATGATAACAGTGTTTGACGCTATGTGCTATCAGATATTTCGTTTCAGCAACACCTTCAAATACGTTTGTTTTTAGACGTTTTTACGTTTTTCGGGTATTCATCTTCTCACGAAGAGCGTTCTAAAAGAGTAAGAGCAGTTAACACCGCAGTATGTAAGATTTAAAACACAAACGTTCCAAGTGTGTCTCCACTGGAACTGACCATATTTTTTTTTTCTTTCCCTTAAACCCTTTATACGCAGTCAACAGCTTTTGCAGGTTGTTCAAACAATTCTTTATAAACTATTTGCCAAATGTTTTCTTGTAACACTAAAAATGAAATATCGTGTGTGTACGGCACATCGTTTTATAAAACGTACAAAATTTTTTCCGTACCTCCGTGATTATAATAAACTTGAAGTCCACACCAATTGCTTGTTAAAATTCAACATTAGTTTTACACATTCTACACTCACCTTTCATTAAATTTGCTTTACTTTTCTTATAGTGTTACAAATTTTGCATTGGCAAATACATAGTTTCAAAATAATTGTATGTAAAAATACAGACATTTTTAACAGTGTAACACATCTAAACTAATTGTATGTAAAAATACAGACATTTTAAACAGTGCAACACATCTAAGGGAACTTATTATGCGATATAATCACATGTCCACACATACAGAACACCAGAGCTTCTGGATAGTGTCCGTTTGGCGTATTCCCTGCTTATTAAGGACTTTTGAAATTAACATTTGAAAAGTGTCACTGCTCCTATCCGCATATATTTTAACGGCCAGAGCGACTGGCACTGGTAACAACGAAGGGTAAATACTTCAATTTCTGGAATGATTTACTTTGCTTTCTGTTTAATTAATGTATGTAAGCGTAAAGAATTACCAAATTTCTAAAATATTTATTTATTCTGATCATTGAACAGTTTTACTTGGCCAACACATGAATAAAGCGATCAGGCAAGTGTCTACATTAGTTTCATATCTGGTGGAATAGTACACTAAGTGCATACAAGTTGATCTTTAGCAGAGTTAGTAATTGTGTGTTCCAGACCACCAAATATTTGTTTGTAGAGAGCCAAACATATATTTAGTCGCATCAAAACATTTTGTTTAGTAAAGAAAACTGGAACAGTCAACAAAGATATTTTAGTTCATCTATAAAAGCTTGAATAAACAAAACCTCTGTGTTGGGCAAAAATTATTGACCGTCAAATATTTTAATTTTAATCAACTGTATTTCTTTGCTTTACCACTCTTTTGATTGCCTTCGTTTGAAATACAGCTCTAGAGTTTGTTTATAATATTTGTGAAAATTAGGATAGTAACAGTGATTGTTAGTGCAATTATTGATGCTAAATAATGACATAAAAATCCTAATGAAACATTTTTAACAGGAAACTACAGCGTAAAGCACTAAACCTTGAAATATTTATGAATTCAAGCTGTACAGTATTCGAAATATACGTATTAAAGAAAAACCCTTTAACATCGTGGCTTACTTTAGCTGAGGTTGCTAAGATGTGACATTAGGGTAGAACCCATAAAAGATTGGATCTCGGTTGTACTTAAATTTTTTTATATTAACTGAAACTGTTTAATGTACGTAGAACCCAACATATCTTCAGTTGCACCAACCAAATGTTACAGTTTCATGCAACCAAATAGGAACAACAAAACAAATTGGTTTCAACAGCAACCAAACATTTCATAGCCTCTATACACACAGTAAATTTGGCTGCGACGGACAAATTTTGTTTGATGTCTAGGGGCAGTGAAAATTCGCGATAAGATTTCGAGACAAGTTATATTTCAAAGCACTGTGTGTTTGTTTACCTTTCTCGATTGGCTACATTAACATATTACTCTTAGTACGNACAAGTTATATTTCAAAGCACTGTGTGTTTGTTTACCTTTCTCGATTGGCTACATTAACATATTACTCTTAGTACGCAAATCACTTTGGTTCCGTGCCTAAGTTGTTGAATTCTAAATGGCCTGGTTTAAAAACAGAAACGGCTTCTCATGCAGAGAGCGATCAATGGCAAAATAAACATTTATCTTTGCGCTAAGAGTATTGAAGTGTATCATGTGCCCAGATTTTTCCGCGAAAAATCACTGGCTCTATTCATGGTGTTTGATACAAAAAAAAGTTTATAATTGTACGATACGGTGTTCAGCTTATACTCATTGAATGTGATAATATTTTCCTCGAATAAAATTTTTTTTCATTTTATATTTTTTAAAAAATTCGATACCAAATCCAATTTTTTTTCTTTTTTTTTCCCCAGCCATAGAAACAAATACTAACTCAAATGTACAAATAAATATTACAACGTATACTAAGCCATGGGCTACGGCTTTGCATATAACATTTCATGCATATTTAAAAAAATTTAAAAAAATATGCAAAAATTGTGTTTATATTTTCCTTTTTTCATATATAGGCCCTATGGTCTTTTATTGGATGATTACATGCGTGTCACTTGCTGTTTGCACGACCTTATATTAAATATTTTATTTTTTTCATTTGTGCAACTTACTTAGTATTTGCTACTGTGGCTACAACAGAACGGGAAAATTTTTCATTTGAAATCAAATTATTCCAAAAATATATAGTGTGAAATTTTTTTATTCGAGGAAAATAGCATCACATACAACGCGTATAGGTTGAACAATATTTTGTACATTAATAAAACTATTAATTTTTTGGTGAGCGACATCCTTAACAAAACCTATGCCTCAGTGCGGTAAACTACACCGTGATTAGTCTGTAGGAAATCAGACCGCAATACGTAAAGGCTACGAAGCTGAAAGTGTAAGACGTCGGCGGGTGTAAAAAAAAAAAAGGCGCGCTAAGCTGGGTCGAGCCGCTGATTTGCTCGCCGTGAGTTATTTACGAGTTCGTCGCGCGACGCGGCGCGGTGGAGGCAGTCACGGCCAGGGCTGCCCGCGCTCAACGTGGCCGCGGCGGACGTGAACTTGTCCGTTACGTTATCGCCGTCACGAGGTCACTTGTTCTCCCAAGCTTTGAAGTTCTTTTATTTTAATATGGACCGTTTTAATGTGCATTTTATTTTGAACACCTGTACATTACCACTTTAGTACGAAGTTTAGTTTGTAACACTAAAAACCTCTGTTTTATGACCACGTAAAATAAAATGTATTAATTAAACCAAGAACTATTTCTTGTCCGCGTATTTCGTGCTTGTCTGATGTGCGTCGGCACTGCACTCAGAATAGCTAACATAACATTAATTTTTTTTCGTTCATGCGCTATCTGAAACAGGGTTCTGTAAATGGCACGTTGTTTGTTTCGTATTTTTCAAGTTTCCACTCACTGACTGTCGAAATCTCGCCAGCTTATATAGGACAGACCAAACGCCAGCGCCAGAGCAGAAGTTCTCCCACCACCAGCAACGTCATCGGTGATTGTGGGAATATAGTCCATTTCACCGTTATAATCCATTCGCGATTACTTCGGTCTTTTCTGAAGACGTGCCTTAAGTTCTACTTCTACAAACACAGCTTAACCGAGTCTAAAAAATTACACCAAAGGGGCGACATACCGCATTCGTGCGCTATCAATTTAATAATATTTTTCAAAAGATCTATTTATTACTAGAACTTAACAACACGCCTATTTTTTCACAATTTTTATTTTTATTAAGTATAAATTTAATATTGTAATTTATATGTAAAATATAATGAAAAGTTCAATTTGACCAAAAATAATGTATCTTTATGTTAACAGGTCTATAAAACGCTTGTGATATATATCATTTTAAGGTAACAACCAAACATATCAGACATGTGGTGATTTTTTTTAATGTTTGATTCAAAAAGTGTGAAGAAACCGCGAATAGACCGTACCTCCTACGTTCCTGAAACCTTGATAAAATTTTACTTTCACGATGTTCTTCCGCCTCTTGCAAACAATAAAGCGAAACCCATGTCTATAAAGCTACACCGAAGAAGACAACACACTGAATTCGTGCACACTCAGTTTATTAACATTTTGTATCAGAACTATTTCTTACTAGTATTGCCAACACAACAAATTTCTCTCAGTTAATTCGTATTAATTATAAATGAAATATTAAAATTTATTTGAACGGATTAATCCAACAAAAAATAAGATTCTTTTCTTTAAACGGAGTTATAAAACGCTTGTGATACATGATAATTTACGAAACAGCCAAACACATCATACATGGGGTGAACTGTCTAACGTTTGCTTCAAATGTGGGAAGGGACTGCGTATAGACTATATAGGATAATTTTTTATTAATTTGTACAATAATATATGCTTTTTAGTAACTGCGTTTGAATACGAATCGGTAAGTCTAAGATGAGTGGTAAATAAAACGGACTATTAAAGTTTTGTTTCGTATCGAAATCTCGGTCCGCAATAAAAGTGTAACTGATTAAAATGTATCTTTTGTACGCTGTGTAAAACCTTCATAAAAATAAGGCATTTATCGCAATCTCTTTTTATAGCAGAGAAAGACTAACGTGCATATTTATGGAAAAGTTCCGTGAATCCGTGGAAAATTCTGTGAACTATACGGGAAGTACGTTATTGGAAAAGTGGCGGGTACGTTATTTTCCAGAGATTTCTGGATAATTTGTCATTGGTAGGGAGAGGCGGTGAGTGGCAGTCACGTGCGATACTGTTTGCGGCTATTCAGTTTCTACTGTACATTGGAGCGAGGGCCGATCAGATAATAATTTTTATACAAGCCTCGCATGTGAGACGACTTCTATAATACATTCGTGGTTTATTAACATTTTTCAGAAGCCCTGCTAAAGTTCTACTTCCAGCATATTCCTCCAACTCGTGCAAACTAAGCTTCACTAAGTCTAAAACATGACACCAAAGAAAAACGCACTGAATTCGCGTGCACTCAATTGTACACGCTGTTCACGGTAAAGTGAGCACTTTTGAAATTAACCTATGGAAAATGTCGCTGTCCCATACCTGCATATTTTAATTTGTACACTGTTTGGAATGCGCAAATTAAAGTTGAAAACGACAGGGAGAAAAAAGTTATATTTCTTAACTTTGAATTTAAATGGTTATGTAAAGATTTGTGACTTCTGAAATTATTTATTTTGTATTTTTTTTAAATTATATTAGTAAAAGTGTTACAATATTTGTAAAATATTTACTTTTTGAATAATTCCACAGTTTCACCTGACCGACGTATGAATAAAGTGGCGAGGCTCATAGCAATATCACTTTTACATATGTTGGAAGAATACACATATGTGGGTACAGGTAGATTTTAAGCAGGGCTTTTAAAAGTGCCCAGTTTACCGTGAATAGCCTTTAATAATATTCTGTATAGGAACTTTTTCTTCCTGAGCGCTACCACAACACATGTTTTCTCGCTGTCTTTATTAATATTTATGATAAACGAAATATTAAAATTTATAAATGTAAAGCTTTAATTTTACGGCATATAAGATACTTGTATTTTAACAGGGGTATAAAACGCGTGTGATACATGGCATGTATAGAAAATAACTGAACACATCCTACACGGGGTGATATTTCAAATGTTTGATTCAGGAAGTGTGAAGAAACCGCGAATAGACTATACACGACTTCCTGGCCGTAGTAGATGATCGGACGCAATCGACGTTTCCATTAGCACCAACCCGCTATGACAGAATCACGAAAAATGTAATTAGGCGGGGAGTCTATTAGGCGTAACACTACCGAAACACGCCATCAAAGGCAAAAGTCCAAAACAAGGAGGGTTGGGATAAATACGTTGTTGTTGTTTACTGGGTTGAAATACGTAACATCGTAGAGCTTTTTGTGGTGCCGACGGCAGAGCAATTGTCTAGCTGGCCTTCCACCATGGAGATACAACTTCGATTCCAGGCGAGGACACAGCGGATTTTTGCGTGTGGGAAACGCGGCGGATGTTGCCGTTGCCATTGGGTTTTGTCGGTAGTATCCCGTTTCCTTCACGCTTTCATTCCGTCGCTGCTTCATTTTAGTCTTATTTCACGCCGATCCTTACGGGTGCCTCAGAAATATTCCCCGTGCTATTTTTTTTTCTTCTAAATTTGCGGTCGTTAAGTAAGGAAATACTTAAAATTTTAAGTACAGCTGTGGTTATTTTCCCAAAAACCGCGTGTGTTGCATTTGGATTTTTATTTTAGTCTGTGCAGATGTAGCGGAACCAAGTGCGTGTGCGAATTTACCCGAAAAGTCCGTCGGTCAAAAAACACCCGTGGGAAAAAACGTTTGTGAGAATAACCATACCCAGAAGATGCCAAATACCTCAGAACTTCTCGAAGTGTTATTCGTTAGCGACAGTTTAAACTACCGTAAGTAAAATTTTATATCATACTAAACATTCCATAAATAACACAAATGTTAAAGATTATGCAATTAATGTAGCTGTGCTAAACTGACAGGTTGTCATGGACAAACAAATTTGACAATAAAAGCAGTACAAAATGCCAAGTCAGAGTTACAAGAACGATAATCCTGAACTTGTGTGCAGCACAAATAGGCCATGGGCCACATTACATGCTACCACATTTCGTACAACACAAACTATATTTGTTATTGTTAGAGGAGCGTATTTTCAGTGATAACAGAATGAACTTGAATTATCACGAGCATAGTATCGACCCACGTAATGTTCTTTATTCTCCAAGAGACGTTTGACAAAAATTTGTCAGGCAAACATACTATACAGATTGTTTCAGTAAAAGCGTGAAAAAAAGAAACTGGGAATAGGGGCTGCAAAGAAAAAAATATAATGTTGCTGCAACAAAAAATTACTATTGAGGCATTTCTTTAATCGTTTATGTTGTAGTAACGTTATTAATGTTGTGACAAAGTTACTTAATGTTGACCATTTTCAAAGTCTTATATTCCTGTAATACAAAAGTACTGTTGAAGTGTTCATGTAAACAAAGCCTCTAAGTAATGTTGCCGCAGCCAAAAGTTGTATTAAACTAAAATTAACAGGAATAACAAAATATTATGTGTTTCTGCGACATTTAAGAAATGTCCAACAAACACAAGATTACACTGTCTCGACGTTATAAAAATGGCGGATAGTAGTGAACAATGATAACCTCGTAAAATGAAACAACTGTTTTTAATTTTAAAGCATAGTTTAAAAACTAAATGTACCTTTGACCAGTTCTCAACACAAACAAAAGTCTAATGTTGTGGGAAATGTATTAATGTTACTACATCATTAATTGTTGGTTATCTGTGAGCCTTCAGTAACTAATTTTGCTGTTAATTTAATATAATGTTAAGCTATTAATGTTACTGTAACCTTAAGAACTTTTGTGACAGCATTACCTCCTTGTCATACTGGAAACATTAAAGTGGTGTTTATGTCACGGCAAAATAAATTTTGTGTTGCAGAAAAACAAATTATAAGTTGCATTGATGTTAACCTTTGTGTAAAAAATTTTATTGTACTTACTTTTTTTGCTGTTAAATTAACACTGCAGCGTAAAATAAATTTAGTATAATTACTTTATCAAAAACAGAAATATCAATTACGCAAAAAATCACGGCAGGCAGGGATATCGAACCCATGCTCTAATTGCTTAACGTATTCCACTGTATGGAACCCGGCGCCCTACCAACTACTCTACAGTAATATATATCTTTCTGTTGCATATTAGAGGTGTTGCATATAATTTAAACGACAAACGCAGTTATCTTTCGTTACGTGGAAATACTTTTTTCTCTATAAATATATGCATATTTCGCACACGTTAACTTGAGGGCTGGCATAGGCTACGTTTAGTTATCATAGTGTGCTTTAAAATTTAACAACCGTGGTTTCATTTCGCGATGATATCGCCGTTCACTACTAACCGCCATTGTGCAACAGCATTAATGATACAAGAGCAATTTTTTTGTTAATTTCTCAACTGTCAGTAACAAATGTTGCTGTTAATGTAATATGCAGTTAAGTTATTATGTTGAAGTAACATTTAAATAATAACGTAACAAAAATATTTTCTTGTAATTTTTTTTGCTTTACAAATACGTTCTTATGTAAAATAAAATGTCATAATCGTACACACGCAGAGCGGGAAGCAATGAGCTGGGCGTTGACGATGAAGACCGTGCCCGTGTGAAGTTACAGGGGCAGGTAGGCATCAAAGGCGTTTTAGTCTGATATAGGCACCTAGTAATGACATCACGTTGTGTGCGTAGAAAACACGGAATTGATTACATATAGACTCCACTCTTAAAATTTCTGTAGATTTACGGAAATTTTTACGGATATGTAGAGTAGGCACTCCGTAATGACAAATAACGGAAATGAGCTCCGTAAATACAAAATACGGAAGCTTTTTGCATTCTTATGGCTTCAACTTTGAGACACGAACAATACCGATGATTCCTGAAGTGAATAAAATCCCATCTTCAGAATACTACTACGTATAAAATAGTAGTAAGTGAGTGGTAAACCACTCATGGTGTGCCAATTCTTTGATTCTTTTTCAAATTCCGCTATAGGACAAATCCTTCTTTATACACAGTAAAATACGCACATAACGAAAATAAAACTATTTATTCTTTACCTCGTTTCATAAACCGCAAATAAGACAACATAGCTGGCGCTCACGACTCGAAACTAAGATAGGCACGTTCGTCACTTTCGTGTATAATCCACATTTACGAAATTTAGTACTTCGTGTAAAGTTGGGTGGGTGAGTGCCATTGTAGTACAGACATTCATAGAATACCTAATGGATGTCTCCACGTACTTTCTGGATATCCAAGGACATCCAGAAATAGCAAAGTTACATTCAAAATACTTTTTATATATATCCACATATACCTAAACCCAATATCCACACAAGGATACAGAAATTGTGGATATCCCATAGACATATTTAAATTTAGACACTTACCATAAGTAATTGCCATTTGAGATTTCGTAACATCTAATGGATATCCATGAAGTGGTACGAACTGATGTCTACTACTAGATACCAAACGGATATCCTGTAGAGAATCACTTCAGGACTTAGATGACTTTAAAATATTGTGGATGTAATTGAGATATCCAGTGGATATCCTGTGCTATGTGGGTGGTTCCAGTTATTGAGTGTTAATTTGTCGATTCGTGTTACGTCCCACTACAGGACAAAATATTAAAACTTTGTTTAATTTCTCTGTTATATACAGTGAAATATATTACGAAGTAAAAACTCTTTTTCTCATCCATGTTTGTTAAGATGAAATAAAATAACAAACTGGCAAGCACTCTAACATTACTGAGAGGAGTACATTTATTATTCCGCATTTATCCCTTATTTAAAATGGCACTTCTTGTAAAATTGTGGTAGGTGAATGGATAAGGTGTGGGAGTGTAGTTTGTTTTGCTAGTTCAAATCCCGCTACCAGAAAATTTTTTTTAAACTTTTTTACGGTCATTTTATACATGATTTAACACCCACATCACGAAAGTAAACCGTTTTTTTGTTACCCCTTTTTATAAAGAGCAGATTAACATAAACACACTTGCAATATTATGGACACGTTTCGTGAATTCACGGAGATGTATGTGAAATTGTTCGGAGAGAACGTTATTGAAAATAATGAAGAGTTCGCAGTTTCAGGAAGATGTCTGGATAATTTGTAACGTGTACTTTACGTAATTTTAGACATTTTTTGTAACATTGTGAAAGCAGGAAACACGTGTAAGTATAAATTGGTTTATTAGTATCAAATAAGAGGGTTTACAAAAGTTGTTCGAATTTGCGCCAAGCAATTTCAACGCACAAGTTGCAACTACGAGCGTTGCTAGCCTGGACCCGTACAAATCTACAAGGGATGGTGCGTACAGAATCACATGCTGCTACGGGAGCCGCGGTGGCTCAGCGGTTCGACTGCTCACCTCCCATCAAGGCAATCCCCGGCCGGGTCACTCCCTGATTTTCGCTAGTGGGAATCGTGCTGTTAGATGAATCTGGTCAGCGGGTTTTCTCGGGAGTCTCCCGTTCCTCCCACTTTTACACTCCGGCGCCACTGCTCCATTCTCACCTCATTTCACCCTCATCGGCTCTCACTACCTCTTTGTTAAGAACCGTTCGAACCTTTCAACTCAACACCTGCTGCTACATCACGTTCTAGCTAATATTATCCACTGACCACAGACTTATCGTACACCAGGAATTTCACACATCCCCACAGAAAAGTATTGCAGAGTAAACGCCTGGCCGGCAAATGAGTTGCACACACCTGTTCCAATTCAGCGCCCTGGAAATGTGGTATTGAGCCTGTTTCCCGCAATAGTTATTAAACAGAAAAAGTCTTACGTTGTTGCAACAAAAAATTACTATTGAGGTATTTATTTAAACGTTTATGTTGAAGTAATATTAATAACGTGCCAAATTAGTAATTTTATCCATTTACAAAGTGTTATATTACTGTAATGGAAATATAAGGTTGAAGTGTTAAGGTTAACACAGCCTCTAAGTAATGTTGCTGCAACCAAATATTGTATTACGCTTGAAATAACACGCGGAACAAAGTATGTGAGTTACTGCGACATTAAAGTAATGTCCAGTCAACACCAGTTTACACTGACTTGACTTTGTAAAATAGCGGATACCAGGGAACAGTGATAACCTCGTAAAATGTAACCACTATATTAAATTTTTAAAGCATACGATGATAACTGATTTATGTAACTAAGATAAGCTTTCAAAATTGCAAAGCCATTTCCGTGTGCGAAATATGCATGTATTTCTAGAGCATGAAGTATTTACACACACTGAAAGCGTACTGCATTTTGTCGTCACGTGTCCAAGAATACCCACAATATGAAACTTAATGAGACACGTTGGTTTACGTGAAGAGGTTAAAGACATGTGCATAAAGCGCGGGTTCTATTCTCCCCGCTGTTTTAATTTCCTCCTTTATAAGTAATATTTATTTATTGTGACAAAATTGTTTCACTGAAATTATTTTACACCGGAATGTCATTTCTAAGCAAATAAAATACAATAAATATTTCAACGCAAGTGTTAACATCAATTCTCCACAAAATTTGTTTTGCTGCAACATAGGCACGGGCTTAATGTTGACAGTACAGTAAGGGGGTAACATTGTTTGAAATGTACTTGATGTAACATATACGTGAATAGCACGACAGTAGTACACATTAAAAGCAACGCTAGTTCCTCACGGCCCACACACAATCAATATATAATTGCTGCACTTGTGGCTTTCATACAGTTGGCACTACATAACAGCGCGTACTTTATACGCGCACAGCCGTACCAACCTCGCGAAGGGAGTTAGGGCTATCACAGACGGTGCAACACTTCAGATGCCCGCGAGCTGCTGTGGGCTCCGCCGTACATGAGGTGCATGCAGGGCGGCGCTGCTCATGTAAACACGCCGTGCTTCCTCAGCCAGCTGCAGGCGCGTACTCTCTTGCCACCAGCCAAGGTCATCTCGACGTGCACGTCGATTGCACCTTGAATAAGCCCCGCGGTGTGTATACGTATATTTTTTTTACCGTGATACATAACAAGCGAAAGTATCACGCGTCCTAGAATCGAAGCTCACACCAGCGAAGCACTGTGCAAGAGGGCAATTCAAATGCTATTCTGGTTTATCTGCAAGATGATGATGATGATATAACTGCGATGAAGCCCACGTTACAATTCGCGATAAAATTACCGAGAGTGATTAAACATCCTTGAACGACTCAAGGGTAACGTATGCAAAAAACAACTTTAAATAGAAAATAATTCTAATTAAATGGTTTTGATGTAGAGTATCCCCACATCGTAGCAAACTTGCAAGATTTATTTGGTCCGTCATTCTGTAAACTTACACAACCGTCCATTCTTTTTCCTAGTATGTGTTATCTCGGTAATATTTTGTGATAAATGTTTCATTTCCGGCAATTCAGGTAATTTCTCTCGAACTTATTGAATAAGTTCTTAACACTCTAAACCTAAAACAGTAACAAAAGAGCTATGCCAAATAAGTAGACACCTGAAGAATTCGCAGATTCATTTTGGGACAAGCTGGAATTCAAAATACGTGTGTTTATATAACTTTAGCCATTGGTCCAAACGGTGCTCGACACCTCCTGGAGAAGGCTGGCACAATCGTCGCCTACCACTGTGACAGCGGGCAACCTATGTGCAGCTCATACCGGCCTATTTGTACATAATATTGTATAGTCTAGCCTATAGGTCACTGAACTCGCGAGTTTTTCTGGTTTCTACAAATAAGTGAAACCAGTATATATGGCTACACTGGTACTCACTGCCAGTTATTTCATTATTTTTATTATGGCAGATTTTCACTCATTTTTATGTGATTCCCACTGGACGTCGATATTAACTCTTTCCCCAGCTCATTTTTTTCATTCGCAGTCAATGGTAACTTACCAACTAGCTTTCTAGAAAAATGTAGTTTCACTTCCTGATAAGCTTATTCGGGCTTAGCGTGTAGTAACTACAGATTGCGATGCGTTCATTACGGATAAAACAATCACCTCAAGCGCTCAATAATAGAGCAAAATAGTTTCGAATACCAATGTGAGGGAGGCATTTTGCCTTTTCTTGCAGCTGTGACCGAAGTGGAAGACTGCCATCCATCAACGTCAGCAGTGACCTCTTGGAGCAGAACGACTCGTGTCATTAACGGTACGTCATAACGCGCAGCGGAAGCTTTATTGCGCCCCGCTGGAAGCTTTAATTAAACTGGACATCCACGCACGTTACGGCACTCAATTCTGCTCCACCGTTTTGCGCCGTGAGACTTTTATTAAGAAAATACTTCCAGCCTGGACTGGTACTTAGCTGAAGTTACAAGCTTCGCTAGCGAAACTGTGAGACATCTTTATTTGAAGTCAAGTCACCAACGTTAATGTTTGATATAAAATTTTTCTCAAACGTCAATCAAGATTTTGAATAAACTGCAGGGAAAATGTATGCCAAAATTTCGACGAACGGGAATAGGCATCAAATGCGTGTGTATTATATACAACGTGTTTCCGAACAACACCGACAAACTCCGGCAAGTTATTCCTGACGAAAAAATCTCTACCACCTTTTCCTCAAATTCCATGGTTTTGAATGTAATTGAGTCAAAAATATCAGGAACTACTCACGATTAAGCAACAAATAGGTGAATATGTTTTGTAGAATGGAGATCTTGTACATGTGAAAATGCGGTTAGTAATATCATCCCCCGTCATCATGAAAATAGGGGTTTCCACCCCGTTTTTGCACGAAAAATTTTAACAATTAGCTGTAAGCGATTTGTTGAAATAACTTAAGAATCACAACATCTTAACAAACAAAAATAGTCGTCTTGTTGGAATTCTCTCAGGTGAACCGTTTTCGCGAAATTCTTTCGGAAAGTAAATACAGAAGGGTGAGTGGCCTGCGAGATTGGCAACACGCAAAAATACGGGGCGGTGCAACACCATATATATATATATATATATAGAGAGAGAGAGAGAGAGAGAGAGAGAGAGAGTGATACACCTAACGAGGGCCTAAAACCTAAAATTTCCGGAACGATTGCACATTGCAGATCACAAAATGCAGTTTTCGCTAAATGAAATTACGTACGGGAGCAAGTAATTTGCCACAAAGTGACTGTTCGTAAAACAAATATGGACAGAAATATTTAAACTATGTACATATGATTTTTCCCCTGGAAACGTACATTTATTTCAACGGTGTCTGAAAGTACGTGCAAAGAGGAATTTAATGATATAGCATATAAAATGGAAAGTAACACAGATACGCCATTAAATAATGTGAAAATATGATTAAGTTGGGTGGGCCGGTAGCACGTGACAGTGGACCTGTACTCACAGCTGTAAGAAAGAAACACGGTGCCGTGAATTATCCTGGTGGGACCGCTTAATAATAGCAGCGCAGCACCAGTACCCATAATTAGTCATGGTAAGTGCTATTGCAGTGTTTGGCTGTATGTACGCAATGAAGTTCACGAATGAGGATAAACTGGATGCTCTTCTTATTCACGGTGAGTGTGGCAGAAATGCCAAGCAATCCGTCCAAATGTATGGTGAAAGGTATCCTAATCGGACGCCCATCTCACGGCAAACGATACGAAGAATTTGCACACGTCTCTTGTCACGAGGCGATTGGGTTTCCACAACACGACTGCGACGAAAGACTGCTACGGGCAAGGCGCATCAACACGAAGTGTTGGCACGTGTCTGCACAAACCCCCACATGGGTACGCGAGGAATGTTCAGGTTCGTAGAAATTAGTAAAACAAGTGTGTTACGGATACTGCGCCAAACGGAAATTACATCCACATCACGTGCCTCTTCATTAGGCTTTACATGAAGGTGATTTACAGCAGCGTGTTCAGTTTTGTAGGTTTGTTCAGATGTCTGTAAGGTATAAAGGCAATTTTCTGAAGAAAATAGTATTTACTGATGAAGCTACCTTCACAAACCATTGGTCGCGTAAATTTACGAAATATGCACTACTGGCCGACGGAGAATCCGCGTTGGGTCCGGCATGTGGAGCACTAGCGAAAATGGAAAGTGAATGTGTGGTGTGGAATCGTTGGAGACTACATCATAGGGCCATACTTAATTCAAGGGACAATGACCGGCTGTACATAATTTCCTCAGAGAGATCTTACCAGCACTTCTGGAAGACATACCGCTTGACATACGTCGTGATATGTGGTTTCAGCGTAATTATTGTCCTGCACATTTTACTTTGGTGGCGAGACAAGTGTTAAATGAAACGTTTCCAAATCGGTGGGTAAGGAGTGGTGGTGTAGTTAAATGGCCAGCTAGCTCCCCCGACCTCACAACTCCTGATTGATTTTTTTTTTCCTGTGGGGAACAATGACAGATGGGGTGTAAAACACGGTTCCTACGACGCCAGAATACATGCAGGAACGCATGTCGCAGCTTGCAGAGGCATTACGCCAGAAACAGTTCAGGCGCTCGTCGCTCGCTACATCTGCGCTTACAGATGTGTATGGCTATATACAGTATTGTCCGCCTAACACCGATATATATATATATATATATGTGTGTGTGTGTGTGTGTGTGTGTGTAAACACACACACACGTGTTTTTGAATAACGGGGATTTACTTCGGCAGTGTATTCCTAACGAAAATATAATACTTAAATGAAAGTACCACTTTTCTCGTGTAGTGATTATTGAGGAAGCTGTGCGCCCTTTAAATAACCTCATGTATTTTGCCTTACTCTGTTATGTGGTTTGCTTACCTGGTATGCCAAACACATTCTGTTTTGAATGTTCAACATTAATTATCTCACAAACTGTTCACCTGAGAGTGTTCCAACAACTCGAGCTTTTTCATTAATGTAGACATTTTGATCCAGAGGTTGTCTTTAAGACTTGCTTAGAACGTAGTTTTACAAAGTTTGGAGCAAACACAGGGTGCCAACAGCCATTTTCAATAGGAAGGGGGGTTATATTAAAGACTGCATTTTTATAGGTGTAAGATCTCCTTTATACAAAACCACATTCAGCAATTTGTTGCTTAGTGACAAGTGTTTTCTGATATTTTTAATTAAACGCATTTTAAAACTCAAAATTTAGGTGAGCATAGCTCTCTTAGTAATCACTTTAGGGGATAAGTTGTACATATATTAGCGTCAAATTTTTTTGCAAGTAATTGCTTGCTGAAATGTGTGTCCCTATATTTTAGAAACACGTGCTATATTTGATCACAATCATTAAATCCGTGGACTGATGGTTGCTGCGAGTGTAGGAAGCCACGCATCGCGGCAAAGTTCAAAAAATTCTTGGAGTGGCACTACAAGTGTAGGCAGCCACGCATCATGGTGAAGTTCAATAAATTCGTGGTGTGGCGCAACGAATGTAGGCAGCCACGCACCACCTCATCCACAAAACTTATTGACTGCACTACGTACATAAAACTACACATCAGGCCTCGCACACTTATTATGAGGCAAGCAAACAAATAGATTTATCTTTACTACAAGCAATTAATTTATTAACCGAAAATTTTGTTAATTATTTATAACCTTTTTGATTAAATGCAAGCGTGTCGGACAGCACGGAGTGTTCCCAAGGCCATACGCTGTAATTAAGTGCATGCCAATAATCGAAATTGTATTGAATGACAGTGCTTAGTGTTTGTAAAATTATAATAAAATCAAAGTACTGCTTCGAAATCATGCAGTTTATTTAATTTTCCTTTAAGCAAGCCTAACCACATTAGCAAACAGCAAAGTAAGTTCTCCACGCAACATATCACAGTGAATTTTAACAAAATAAAACATTTCCAAATCAATTAAAAATAATTTTATCTTTGCAATCACTAACCAGTTTCCTCATGTACTTACCTATCACAAGAGGAGAAACTAACTGAAGGAAGTAAAATAAGTTACTTTATTTGAAATACTGAAGAAATAACTACAGGAATTTGAAATGCATGTATTTTTTTTTCTTGCAAATTACAAAATTTAAAGTTAATGTGCAGTTAAAAGTAATTGTCAATGCCAGCAGAATGCCAGGAACAAACCCCTCTTTTAAAATTGTATGTGATTAGCAAGTATTTCAACTTTAACTTCTGAAATAAAATTTTGAGTAAAAAATAGCACATGAACCAAAAAGTCAGATTTCAATGAAAGCCCATGTCACGCGATGACCTCAAAAAAGACTTCAGCTGAAACCAAACTTCATGTAAAAATAAGATTTTGAAAATTACACAAATAAAAAAATAAAAATGTTAAGTCAAAATGTTTATATTTACGCTTAAATAACATTGTGAATGTTATTCCTTAAGTGATTCAATATCTTACCAATTTGTCATTGAAATTATGTCACGAAGTCATAAAATAACCTCGAAATAGGGAAAAAAAAATTAAACTCTTAACAGGGACTTAACTAAATATAAGCTCATGTAAGAATCTCAAAGCAGTGTGAGGGTATGCGTTGTATGTCATTAAAACGAAAACTAACCAACCATGGCGAAAGCTACCCGGCACTTCAAAATATCGACACCAAAACTGATAAACTAACTACCCGGTCCGGCAATCCTGATATCAGCTTTCCATGTTTTTTTCCGAAATCACTCCAGGCGAATGGTGTGGTTGTTCGTTACTACACGCCATGGCACATTCCTTCCCTGTGCCTGCTTCTGTGAACAACTTGCTCAATTGCTTATGACCTCGCTGTCGACAAGACTTAAGGCCGAGCCGACCAACCTGCTGATATTCTTACCCACTAGAACATTAACATTAACTGTAGCATGCAGGTAAATGAATGCATAATTTCAGCGTAATTTCGTTGTAGCGTGTCAATTGTTCGAAGCTTAAGATCGCATGTGTATAGCTTTAATGTGTGATAAGTGGACTACACAGCATGCGCTAGAAAATATTTTTTTTTTTTTAGTTGCTAAAACAACACATTGCCATTAAGAGCGCGCGATGTATTTCCTAGTTGTCTCTAAGGAACATTATCGCACCAGAGTGATGCAAAAGCAAATTAACACTATCTCTCGTAGATCGTGATGGCAAGCAGTCAACTTCGAATATAAGTTCGAGGAGAATGCCGCAGTATTTCCTTGCGATATTTCTCGCATTATAAAAGGCTTGTTCCGCCGGTGTACATTTAATGGGCCTTATAGTAAATAAAGGTCTCCTTGTGAAGAAACGTCCAGAAGGCTAAAAATTATAAAGGAATTTGTTCACCTCTGAGCAGTGCCTACAGCATTATAAATAGTTTCCGCAAAATTACGGAAAAGTCGAGGTAAAATATTACCCAGAAAACACCGTAAGATTACAAATTCTCCGTTTTGTCAGTTAATGTATTTCCGTAAGTGTCACGAAACTTTTGTGAAAAAATGGATATTTAGGAAATTATCCAATGTTTTATTGTGTATATAAAGTAGTAGAAAATAGTTTATAAGGTAGTATTTCGAAAGAAAATTACATTTTTGTCTATGCAAGCGTTTCACTGTGTATAAAATTAATTTAAAAAATGAAAACTTGTGCCACGGGACGAAGAAATAAACAAGAACCAAAAATATTCTAGCACATATCTAACAGCACACTCCCTAGGCTCACATAAAGTACAGTTGTTTATACGTTTTGATCACGAGAGTGTCCAGTTTATGGTAGTGTTCGGGCTGCTTGATTTGGTGTTGTCTGTTACAGGTAGGTTGTGACGAATGCCTTGACTAACGCAGGTGAGATTTTCCTGTTTCAGCGACAAACAATTCCCACAGATCACAGTCCGATTTTTCATTACGGGTAGAGTTTCCGTAATCCACATTTACCTACGTAAAAAATTTATCCGAGTTTGTTAAAATTTTTCACAGGGAAATATCTTGCCAAATCCATTGGTATACACAAAACAGCTGATTGGCAACTGTAGTGCACAAAGCAATACGTTCACACGAGTAAATTCAGTTACCATTAAAGTACCTTTCGGTTATATTTTTCACAGCCAAAGCTGCAGACAAATGCATAGATTGTAACTTCCTAGTGTACTTCTTCGTAAAAGTACGTTCAGTTTTGCGTAAATCGTTGTTCCCTTATACTTTTACAGTATTATAATGTCTCGTGTAACGTGCCTGCCAATTTTAAAGCTTCAAACCGGTTATTTTTCAATAACTTGGTTTATTTTCCAAACAGCAACGAAAAGCCACGAAATAATCGTTAAATATTGAATCGCACGTCCTTATTGTTCGGGATATTTCAGTTTGTTGTCAACGTCCTTAGCAACAGTTGTAATTTGCAATCAACACAACACGTAAGGGGTTAAACTGCTAAGTAAAGTTTTTTTTTTCCTTTCTCATAACTTCTGTGATATAAAAATCTATATAAGAATCTTTTTTATCTTATTTAAAAAGAAAATATTAAGTTTAAGCTGCTTTAACTTCAGCGGGTTATCTTCATGGTAACGGTTCAGATATAACTTAGGGAAAAATTTGTTCAGTTGCTCTCTACTACAACTTTCTTGCCACTCGGCTGGCTAGGTGCTGGACTTGCCAACTAAATTTCAAATATTACGTTTCAAGTGTACACAAAATTCCATGCTGCCAATTAAAAACACATTACATATTTTCATATTAAATTTTACCTTGTATTGAAATAGTAAAATTTTCAACGGCTCGCGTGTAGCTATAAATTCAGTGGCCAAGTCGGCCGACTTAATTTCACGTAACTGAAGTTAAAAATAATATATTTGTTGTCACACTAAACATTTACGCAGTTTGCCACTGTCAATTATGGCGAGATTTACGTGGCGATGGGTGAAAAACTCATTTATATTAATACGAAATATATTTTATATAACTTAGGAGGAAGTAAGGAAGATATACACTTAGGTTTATTAACATGAGAAAGGAAGTCACTGTAGTCTGTTCAGAATAACACGTTTCTAAAAGTCCACTTTATTTATCCCTTAAAAAGACCGAAGCCAAAATATAACAAGTTAATTTTACCTCACAACTTAAGAAATCTGTTTAGCTTAGTCAATAACGATATATTACTTTTCTACACTCGTGGGACACTAAAGTTATCTACACTTTTATTTAAATAATAAAATTTCTATAGTTGCGTATCTTTACTTCACTCATTTGCCACAAATAACTGAAATTTACTTCTGTGGTATCTGCCATTAACGAATTCCTTACTTACTGTGCTTGCACTGAGAAGAATAATTGTTTAAGTACATCAAATATATTTGTTTGAGTAGCGTTTGTTTCAGCTAAACTATATTTAGTAGGTGATACCAACCCTCCGTTCCACCAAATGAATGAAATTAATTCACATAGCCAAATAACTTATTTAAAACAATTTTGTTTGTGCCAAACAAACATTTATTTGTTTCAGAATGTTAAACGAATATTAAGTGTAAGCAAACATATCGTTACAATTTGTCAACAAAATAAAAAGTTTAGTTACGTGAGATATATTTTCAGCAAAGAATTGTTTTACAGCGACCAAGGATTTTGTTGGAGACACTAATCCATTTGGTTGGTTTTCGCCTTCTTTGTTAGCTGAGCGTTCAAAACAACTATCCATTTTAAAGATAGAAGTTCGGGCACGAAGTTGTCGGGGGAATGGCTGATGAAATAACCACCAAAAAAACTTTTGGAAGATCGGGATGGGCATGCTGTATCGCATCCGGCTTACTTTGGGGAAGTCGTGGGTTCACTCCCCAGGCACTGCACTGTGGAGCAATTCCTAAATTTGTCTTGCAATCCCCACTCCATGTCATACCGGTAAAAATTCTTGATATTCATGGCCAGTTTCTGTAAATGTAAACATTTCTCAGCAAAAAATAAATTGTCAGAATAAACATCAAAAACCTAAAAATAAAATAAAATTTATATATTTAAAATAGCTACATTCTTTGATATAATATTCTTATTAAAAATAACAAAATGTTTATTTCTTCCAAACCCGGTTTTATAATTTGTTGTCACATTTACGCTGATGCATAAAAAATAATCCTGTGACAAATGGTAGGTACCTGTGTGTGTGTGTGTGTGTGTGTATTTATGAAAAATATATGAGTTTAAATATTTAAAAATTAAATTCAATGCTAATTACATATATCGCAGAAGTTCACAAAACTTTTGTATAAGTAAGTAATAAATGCTGATATATTTAGTTTGAATGAAATTACACATTATGATGCAAATTTATGGGTAATTGTAAAATGGTATTTAGGATTAACTAAGGCATTTCAAGAACAGTAAATCACAGAGAATAATTGACTGTTATCAACACAGAAGATAGATTAAATAAACCGAAACCGTTATTCGAGGTTTAAAAAACAATACCGCCTATGTGACATGTGAGAAATTTTTCAGGAAAGAAAAAACTGCATAGAACGTTATTATTTTTAAAATACCAGTGCTTATTACGAACAATTTATTGGGTGTTCACACAGTAACATATTTATACTAGTATTTATAGTTTCATTCTAAAGGCATAATTCAGGACAATTTAGTTGATATTTTCACATAAACCACAGCAGAATCAAGTATTTTTTTGATAGTGGTAAAAATGCTAGCTTGTAAAAAAAATCAATAACTATTTTATTAGGAATGTGCGTGGAAAGTAATTTTTTATGTAAGGCCTATGCAAAAATATCTATTTTTTTTAAATAAAAGAATAATTTACACGGTATTGTGTCTTAAATGATGGAATAAACGATTTTGTAGAAAAATATGCGACACTTTTTTTAATATATTAGAAAATTTATGGCGCTGTAATCTTCAAGTATTGCATTAACAAGTACCTTTTCTTAAACTGGGATACATGCTGAGTTATCCGAACACTTAAAACACGTTCTTTGCGGCAACACAGAGTTTGTCGTTGCAAAGGAAATTTTGTATATGAACCACCGCAAAGTATTTATGCCACCAAACCAAAAATAGTGTTTTATCCATACATTAACGCAAAAATGTTATTGTCAAACTGATAAGTCACAAAATAATTTCTGGGTGTCGACCTTGTATAAGCGTGTTCTTAAATGCAACCAAATTTGTAAAGATGAAATAAAATAGAACACACACAAATAATTTTTGTCACATAAGCAAAATTTATACATAAAATTTGGTATTAAAACCAAATTACGTTTCTTAAGTATATCTTACAGCATATAAAAAATAATAAAAGTCGCAAATAAGTTCTCATTCTTTGCAAAAAAAAAAGTGCTATAACAGTGCATGTTTAAATTTTAGGAAACGAAATTTCGAAAAAGAAATGTATTCGCAGATACCAGAGCTAAAATTGCCTTCCTAACTCTGTTTATAAATGTCCAGTTAAAAATAAATATGCTAACAGAAGTACTCGCTTTTGCACACTAAATTTAACACAAAGACGTGCTCTAAAAGGCACAACAGCTATGCATTAACTTGCATTGTAACAGAAAGCTTCGCATCATAAATCGACGTTTCAATAAACTATCACCATGAAGGTCAACAGAAATATTTCTTTACTAATTGGTATGCATAAAATTAATAAGGTCTCAGAAAAAATAATGCTATTAAAGCAATTATCTTATCAATATGCTGTATACCGGGACACAAAGTGCGGACTGTATCTTGACGACAGGCTTGTTAAATTGACTGTAGAGCTCCGTACCATTCTGTATTTCAAATTCATATTTACAGGTTAGCCATTCTTAAATGTCCATGAGCGATAGCCTTCTGATTACTGAACTGGCCTTGCAAGAAAAAAATCGACGAGATTCGTTCCTGCAAGGCTAAATTTGTTTCAAAATTAATACATATATAAATAAAAAAAAATATATATGACGTGTTTCCGTGTAAGGATTCGTCTCCGGGAACCCTGCAAGACATTCCCTTGGAGACGTAGATAAAAAGTTGTATTTTCCCCTTCCATGCCTATTTGCTACTCTGCAATGAGCGTTGAGAAAAGTATCACTCATGCAAGCCTTAATTCTTTATTATTACAACACCAGGATTTTCGCGTAAACGATTTCCTCGCAAACTAGATTTCGCGAACTTATACTAAATCAATTCCTGCGGTTTTTTTTACTTCGATTACAGGCCACGAGTCTTTAAGAAAATACTTTTTGGTGCTTGACTGGGCCAATCAGAAATATGTTACACCGTTACTGAACGTCGGTGGTTCGCTGGCCGGCATGTAAGATGCGTGGAATTTAAAGCTATTTTCATTAAAATGTGGTTTTCTACCATTAATGACACGCGGAAGACACGGGGTCGTATCGGACTGTTTTAAAAATATAAATGTTTTTTCTAGAATAACTTGATATTGGCTGTTCACAGTAAAGTTAGAACTTTTGAGATCGTGGTAACCTTATTCTTTTAGCCATTTTGTATCATTTAACCACCTTTTTTAATAAATACTGTCATGTAAGTAATAAATACTGTCCTTATATTTAACCACACTCTGAAGTTAACGTCTACGGGTTAAATATAACATATTTTGTGACTATTATTCCATATAAGATGGGTTTCAAAAGTGCTTAATTAACTGTGAACTGCTCATAGCTATGGTATTATCACAATCCTAAATCTTCAATCATCTCCCAAGCGGACCTATTCCAAGAATTGACGTCTCATTGGCAGCAATATTATTAGAGTTGAAACCAGGAACATGTGAAATAGTACAAAGATAATTAAAAAATACGAGTGGCTTGCCAGGGATTCGAATTTAGAAAAACTCACAAAATTAAGCTAGTTTGCAATTATCTGCACGCCATTCAGAAAATAAGCAACTTACATACTTAAAACATATAAATTAATGCAGCCTACCACAGTACAAATTCTTCGACAAATTTGAAAGAAAGATTGATTGTTTCCCGAGATACGGCATTAAAACTACATTATTTCATGTATGGCTATCTTACAGAATAGCGGATAAATGAGGCTTTGCATAGAAAATTTTGATGGATATAACTAATACTGTCAGTATGCAAAGTTAAGTTAAAATTTGTTTTGCAGTTTCGTAGATAAAAATTCAGACCCTAAGTGTTTATATGGCAGAAATTTTGAAATTATGTGTGTGAACCCTCTCAAAATTTGTCAGTTTACATAGCCTGCTTTATGCTAATTGTTAGCCAAATTTGGTATAAATCGGTTGTTTTTTCGGAGATCACATAATTATCATATGTCAAGTGATACTGTTTTAGAAAATGGCGGACAAAAGAGATTTGGTGTGTACACATATGATTGTTGTAATATATAAAGCCATCATACAAAGTTTCATTGGAATCAATTACATTGTTTCGACAGTATAACATGCAAAACTAAAATAGCTTTATAGCCGCAATTTTAAAAATAGACGTCTGAAATACCTTAAACATATCAGTTAACATAACCTGCCGCAGTACTACTAGTTTGCAATATTTGGTAGGAATCGGCTAATTATTTCCCGAGATACGATATAAAAACTTGATTTGTTCGTGTGGCAATAGCTTACCAAACGGAGGACAAAAAGGCCCCGTGTTTACAATTTTGATGTTTCATATATATACTCCCAGCATACAAAGTTAAATTGGAATTGATTTAATATTTTCGAAGATGTAGCATACTATTCTAAAATAACTAGATGGTCGCCATTTTGGAAATAAGTGTTTGACATTCTTGTTACATGTTTGTACATATCAAGTGCGGCAGTACTACTTGATTGCCAAATTCGGTAGCAGTTTGTCAGTTGTTTCCTGAGATATTACACAAAAGCTTCATTAATAAATGTAGTGCTCTCTTAAAAAAAAGCGGACAAAAGTGGCTATTTTTTGGATTATTTGATTTTTGTAATAGATACTATCAGCGTATAAAATTTGGTTGAAATTGGTTAAATGGTATGGTAGATATAACAAATAAGCCTAAAATATTTGTATTGCAGCAATTTTGAAAAAAAAAGCCTAATAAAATTAATTTACTAATATTTACTTGGCATATTATAGTACTAATCACCTGATAAATTTGAAGAAAATTGGTCTAGTAGTTTTCAAGATATAAAATAAAAGCTTTATTTTTTTTTTGTGGCATTATTTTCTAAAATGGCGAACAAAAGTGGTTGTTACTTGGCTTATATGATGATAGTAAGAGTACAAAATTTGGTTTAAATAGGTCAAATGGCATGGTTATAATACCAAATAAAGATATAATATTTTAATGGTCGCCATTTTAAAAAAAAGCGTCTAATTAACTTCAATTAATTACTTTTAGTTGGCCAGTCTTAGCATTACATCCTGCTAAATTTGGCGAAAATGATTGAGCAGTTTTCGAGACATAAAGTAAAAGCTTTATTTTTTCATGTAGCGCTATCTTCCAAAATGGTTGTCCAACAACAATATTCACGTCTGATTTCAATGCTTACAACTTGCGCTGTCAGCATACAAAATTTGGTTAACATAGGTTGAATGGTTTCCGAGATATGACACATCACTAAATTTTAAAGTGGCTGCCATTTTGAAAGTAAGTACCCAGCGTGGTCTAAAACTATAAAAGTCAAGTGACCTTACGTAGTACCATACGTGTACCGAGTTTGGTGAAATTCTGTTAACGCGTTAAAAAATTGAAGTGGAAGGAGGGCAGACACACACACGCGCAGATATACACTCACCAACACACACAGAAACAAACACACAGACAAGAAAGTGATATCATATGTTTCTATTTCCTTCTGAAACTAGGCTAAAAAAGAATTAAAACAATAACTTTAATTCTCGAAAAACATCATATAATTTTTTACTATTAAGTAATTTCATTCCCCGAAACCAAAAACAAATAATATTTAGAACTAATAAAAAAATGTATTGCTATTTTTAAGAGTACGTCACATTATAGGAAAATAAGTTCTTATCGTCACTATGAGCAATGTTACAGAAGAACTTCTTAATTTAAAAACGGCGTTACTTTGTTTCAAGATGTTTTTCCATCTGCGCTTTTTTGTCCACAGCGATATATGTATATAAATGCATACAAATATATATATGTAAACACATAAATATGACCGGGGGAAAAGAGGAGAGTAGCTGATTGACATGAGAAGGGTTTTGATATTTTGTTATACCCTCCTCGCTACTTGGACACCGGGATTCAAGCCCGGCTCTGAAAATATATTCTATTCAGGGGCGTTTTACCAACAACTTCTAAAACATTCCACTTGGCTAGAGAGGCGTAATAGACACGATTGCCGATTTGAAACAAAACACCTTGACTTATAAGCGGAAGATTTTGGGAGAAATGATTATAGAAAAATTACTAATTCAGTTCAAATAACTGACGCTACGAAACAGTTCGAACAATTTAACGTCTGGAATTATGTCCAAAATATAATAGTCATTATTTGGCCTCGATTCATATAAAAAAGCTTTCTCACTATAATTTAATCTCGAAATCCGTTCCGGGGCACCCCGCTGTCGATATACCGTTACTAAAATATTTTGAATTTAACTGTAGCGAATATTTTAACCTAGTTTAGGGTTAAAATTAATTTTAATAATAACTGAATACAAAAAGGAATACTCAGAAGGTCTTCCAGCGCCGACTTGGACGGGCTGGTAGCTTGTTACCCACGCTTATCAAGACACCCGAAAAAAATTTCCGTCCCCCACAGACGACACCGCCTTTTCTGCGCGAGGGTGATACCTCATGCAAAATTTAGTGGGAAATATCTGGCACTCTTTCTACCTAAACTAGATATTAAGGGAGATACGAGTCCTCGAATATATAATTTTTGAAACTGACGTTTTGCATAATATTGGAAACCAAGTGAAATTAAATCAAAATTATGCGAAATCTTTTTTATGTTATCGGGATCTTCAACCTTAGAAAAAACTCATATTAGCACCTTCCCCTGAAATGCAAACAACGAGAGTGACAACCACCTCATTGCATATAACTTTTTTATAGTGTATTATAAACGTTTGATAATGTGTCATTGAGCAGTATAACTTAATTAGTAAAAATTGTTCTCTTGTTGCAACTACCCAGGACCCACGGTTTTCATGTAAAAAGCACACAAAGCTTCTACTGCAGTGATAAAGTGCCTAGCGCGTAGGCAATACCTCCTACACGCGTCTACGATTAGGCTGCGGTGCCCTCTGCACAGGCGAAAAGGTATTTTGAACAACATACAAAATAAATTATAGGCTGTTCACGGTAAAGTGAGGACTTTTGAGACCCTAGTTACTTTTTCCTATCAGTGATTTTTTTTTATACTTCTACAACTTTTATAAATAAATTTTGCAATGTAAGTAATAAACACAGTTTAAGTATATATTTCACAGGACTTAAAAATACTCTATAAAGCTACAATAAAATATATTCATTAACTATTATTCCAAATGAGACGCCTTCAAAAGGTTCTCACTTTACCATGAATAGCCTACAAAAATCAGACAGTACTGCCCGTTTGTTTCTGGTGACAGTAGGTGTGTGATTTCCTGTGAAAAACAATGGTTTTGCCTACGCGCCTGGATCCGTATCTCTGCCACCGAATTATTTAAGTATATACAATCTGTTTCTCAAACATGGGGACAAACTTCGAAAGTGTATTCCTGGCCAAAAATATAAAACTAAAATGTAAGTACCACTTTTCTCGTCAAATGATTATTAAGGAAGCTGTGCGCCCCTGAATAACTCTCATTTAAATTCCTTACTCTGGATTGTGGTTTGCCTACCTGGTATGCAACACACGCTCTCCTTAAAATGTTTAACAGGAATTATCTCATAAACGGTTCACCTGAGAGTGTTCCGACAATAGGAACTTTTTGTTAATTCAGACGTGCGTATTCGCAGGTTTTCTTTGAAAATTGCTAAGAACGTAATATTACAAATTTTGATGGAAACATAGGGTGCCAACAGCCATTTACAAACAGCAACGATCGCGTTTTTATAAGTATGTATAAGGTCTCCTTCATAAAACACCATCCACCAATTTGTTGCTTTATCGCAATTGGTTTTCGATATTTTCAGCTAAACGCATTTCATTGTAAAACTAAAATTTTGGTGGCTCATAGCTTCCTTAATAATCACTTAAGGGATTAGTTTTATTATATTTTCGTCATATATATGTATAAGTAATTGCCTGCCGAAGTTTGTCCCTATGTTTTAGAGACACGTGATATATATATATATATATATATATATATATATATATACATATATATTCATGGCACTACAATGGCATGCCATTGTTTAGTAGAGAAATTATTAATTAATAGCGAAAGATAATAATTACTTTAACGGTTTTGCATTTGTTGACCTCTCCTGAAGTGTGGGTTCTTAAATTAGTGTTCGATAATTTCCTTTCGGTTTTCAATAATTTTAAGTGGAAGTTCCTTAATGAATATTCCAGGAGTGTTCCTGATCAGATTATCACGATTACTGCTGATCAATAAATAGGACACACGGCGCGATGGCTTCGTACGTGCTGAGTCACTGTGCTCATGACGTAACAGCCAACACCTTTCTGGGTGTGGTGTTCCCCGTCAAAGCAAAAGTGGTTTATGCCGTCTTAATAAGTTATGTTGATACTTTCATAATTGTTGTCCTGCAGGTGTAAAAACGCAGCTGCGCGCCATTTTCATGCAATTAGAAACAACTCGTTAATGTCAGGTACTGCGGAACGTTTACAGACAAGGTCTTTTGCACGGGGATTTCGAATTCGAGTACTTATATATGTGTTTCCCTTGGATGGCGATAGGCTGATATTTATACTTTGTATTTTTTTTTTGATGAGGGTACTACGACAGTCCAGGGGCCATTTTTTTTTGTATTTTGAGTGTTTATGATTTCGTAACACGATATCGATCAAAACTTGACTAAAATACCAAATAATTTGTAAATCATGCTTGTTATGTTCTTTTTAGCATAAACATTGCCATTCATCTCAAAAAATAATTTACTTTTATTTAAATGAGTTATTTTAATATCAAGTTTGGTCTCAGCTGAAGTTTTTTTAATTGAAATCGCAAGAGTAACCTGTTACAATTTCCTTAAAATCCGACGAATGCCTCACCTGTAATAAGGGTTTAACTTCTGTCTATTTCGACTTTAAATTCAACTTAAAATTTATAATTCCAATACGGAGGAACCGTATAGCAAAATTCCCAAGAAATATTCCTCATGGAATTCTTATAACATCAGCAATTGTTTTGAGCTCTTTCCTGAAGTTTTAATTTTGTTCCATTTTGAGATTTGTACAAAAACATTTTAAATTACTTGAGCTTGTATTATTCGTTTTTGAAAAAAAAAAAAATTCCTTGGTTGTAATTCTTTTTAGGCTATTCTGTCATATTACAAAGGATAATGAATGTAATATGATAATAATATAGGAAGTAATTTCATACACTTGAACGCCCTAAAGCTAACATCGTAGTGTAAATACGGGGGTGCATGCACAATATATTTTTATTGGGACTGTGAGGCTGCTACTGAGAGCCATCTACTGAGGATCGACAAGGATGTGGTCAGTAGTCTTCGGCTCGACTCAGGATTGCTAGCCTACCCCGAAGGAGCTCAGCGGTTACGTCCAATAACCATTCAAACATATATGTATGTTTATAGTAGCCATATTACCTTTAGAGGTATAGGATATGCCAAATATAATGTCTGTATTTATTATCATATTTTGAAAATAATTTTTTTCATCTGACAGAGCACATTCACATAAAATGTACACGGCATAAATTTTTTGCTAACAATAATTATTAATTTGTTAAAGTGTATATTTTTCTTTAAAAACTTAATGTAATTGAGAGGTAAATGTTTTTAACAAATTATTAATTAAGCAATTTTTAAAATTCATATGTGCATTGACTTTTGCGAAACCATGCAGAAATATATATATCTTTCTCTTTCCCCCTGTGTTTCTTCAACTTCTTCACTCACACCAGTTAAACATCAAATATATACACTGAAGAGCCAAAAAAAACCGGCACACCTGCCTAATATCGTGTAGCCCCCCCCCCTCCCCCTTCGCCTTTCTTGTAGAGGCCGTAGAAGTGCCGCAAAATGACGTGGCATGGACTCGACTAATGTCTGAAGGTATGCAGGAGACAATTCACATCATGAATCCTACAGGGCAGTCTACAAATCCAATCTGCGCCAATTTGAGAAAGGGTTGCACGTCTATCACGTTTAATGATTTGCGTCAGTCGTCACTTGTCCCGTTCTTTCTCGATCTTTCTCGTTCTTTTTCCGGCCGCAGCGATGTTGAATATGTGATGTTTTACCGGATTCCCAATATTCACAGTACACTTGTGAAATGGTCGCATTGGAACATCCAAATGTTATCGCTACCTCGGAGATGCTATGTCCGATCTCTCGTGCGCCGACTATAACACTACGTTCAAACTCACCTAAATCTTGATAACCTGCCATTGTAGCAGCAGTAATCGATCTAGCTGCCGACCGCATCGCGTTACTCTGATTTGGTTCCATACCTCTGTTATTTGCATACGCACGCCTATACCAGTTTTTTTTTTTGGCTCTTCAGTGTATATTTTACTTTAAAAATTTTGAATCATCGAGTTGCCTTTTTTAATTCATGGCGATAATTCATGCAATGCCGTTACCTTTATATAAGTATTACTATTTGTGTTTACTCATAAACGTTGTCAAATAAAGAAAAGTGTTTTCAGATAGAGGCAACATATTCAAATTATTCCAACAAACATACAATTGTTATTTAAATGCTAAAAAAAATACAGACCAAATTAAAATTAAAATTTTTTAAATGTTGCATATTATTTTTTCCTAATATTGAAAATCATACAAGTAGCGATGAAAATCATTTTCTTGGGTCAAAAAGATGTATATTCTAAATATAAAAGCTGCAAGAGAAACTCCAAAACATTTTACGAAATTATAATTTTAATGAATATCGAATAATGCGATATTCCATCTTTCTAGAGGCAACATATCAAACAATAAATATAAAAAAATCGTTTATATCAGGGCACAAAAATTAAACTAACGTATTGAGAAACGAATGCATTCAGCTTGCTTCATATTTTTTTCATACTACTGAAAAACATTGCACCACTAACTGATATAAAAAGTATTTCTTTAAAGATTTCTCTTAACCCTTCACATGTGTTACCTAAAGTTAAAAATGACTGAGTTTTTTCTCCTCTGTCCACTGTTCCTTTTTATATGTATACAGACAGTATTTTGCAACGTTAATTTATCTTTGTGCTTCCAAACAATGTGTTCAAACGAATAACATATTGATTGTCGGTCCGGAAACCGAATAGTTTTGAATGAAATTTATGTTATGGTTTTTCAAATAACATTTGAAATCCAGTAAACTAAAAATTATATGCTTTAATTTCCACGTTGTTGGTGTGAAGCAACCATAAATGAACGCAAGCAGAAAAGAACCACAAAGGAACTGGAAATCCTCAAGGCGATTACATTTCCAAATTTCACTTTTTGGCACTTGCACGAATCAAAAGATGCGTTGCATTTCTACGCCACGCATACGTGTTGTGCTCTCTCACCTCACCGATCATGCAGCGAAAGCAAAGACATATGTCGGTGTTGCTCCTAGCTGCTGTTATCTGTTGATCGGTTACTCTTGTCTATCGAGATGACTGGGAGAGAAATTGTATAAGTGCTGCTGCTGTTTTTATTTGTTTGCTTGAAGGAGTGGCGCATGAAGACTTAATTACTAATTCTAAGTTTTGTAACCTCGCTAGTGAAGAGAAACACTTTGGAGCCTCGGCCATGAACTGTCTGACGCAAATAGAAATACAGCGTACAGCACATGAATTTACATTTGCAAACAGATGCGTGTTATTAAATGCCATGTTTGATTTGTTAAGTATGTTGCAACTAACGGATTTACTTTAAAAAAATTACATTAAATCTAAAATAAAAATACTAGAAGGTACCTTACGTTAATTCGGAATAAAGAAATGCTAAAGAACTTCACTTCAGTGAAGATCTTAAAAAAAAAGGGTTTTTATCTATTAAAACACGTGACGGTTATTAGCAAATCCAGGATGAAATTTATTTTACACATAATGGTATGACTATATTTCTTAAAACGTATGTTATTTTTGAGCTTATAAATATTGACAGCGTAATGAATAGAATCAAACCAGAACGCAATTAAAAAATAATATAACGATAACTAAACGTTACAAAAATATTTGATGAAATGGTGACATTTATTTAATGTCTTAAAGAATAACCTAGCTGATGACGACAAGAGCCCACGTCTGAGGCTGGTCTAAAACAACGTAATTGTAGGATAAAGTTCATTCACTGTAACTTCCAACTTTTCTGAATCCCTGGTAAAGTTTTTCTTCCAGGATATTCCTCAGTCTCATGCAATCAAAGCTGAACTAAGTCTAGGAAATAACACCAATGAGACAACGCGCCAGTTACTTGCGCACTCACTGTAAACTTATTTTCCATAAGAACTATTTCTTACCGAGCATTACCAACATATATATTGTATCCGTGTTTTTATTCATATAAATTGTAAATTGAATATTATATTTTCTAGATAAAATATAAGTTAAACATCAATTTAACAAAAAAAAAAAAAGGGTAATTTTATGTTAACTCAAGTATAAAAATCTTGTGATACGTGATATGTTTAGGAAACAAACAAACACGTATATCATGTGGTGATTTTTCAAAGGTTTGATTCAAAAAGTGTGAAGTAACAGCGAATAGACTACAGAGACCTTAATGCTGCCAGCACCGTGCCAACCTACATTAAGTGCGCCGGTTGCAAGTGGAAGGGTCTATTAAACAAAATTGTTGTAATTTTCGTTATTTATATTGCTTTTGAACTCTAGATTGCGAAATATAGTATACACCACACCACCACCTAACAAAATTGTTCCATTTAAAAGTGCTACCAATAAATTTATTTTTTTATACTTGTACATAACACTATGCCACATGCAGACATAACTTACGAGTGCACTTCCTTCGCATTAAGAATTTTTATACAGCACACATCATGGCATGTCAAAATCACAATTTTAGTGTTTTGGGGACGTACATACGGATAAAATAAACGAAATCTTCTAAAGAAAATTTAGCAAGTGTGACTGAAAGCTTATGTCTTAATTAATTTTAAAGTTTGCATAGAAAAAATTATTTTACAAAAAATTCATAGACTGCTACAAATAAACATGTATGCAAAAAGTCCTTATTTTAAGCAGTTTTTTAAAATTGCGAAAACATTAGCGTGATTTTAAAGATTCCTTGCAACACATTGTGTGTGATTTATTTCAATATGAGTTATATAATTTCGGTCAGTTTGTTTTTATTATTTGCACGTCCCGAGAACACTAAAATTGTTATTTGACAGGCCATTGTGTAAAAAAAAAATGAAACCGTCTAAAACATTTTATGCGAAGAATAGGTACTTGTAAGTAACGTCTACAGGGTTAAACAAAATTTCGTTTAAATGTTAAATAATTAATTTTTTGTTGTAATACGTCTATACATGTCATCCAAGCGCCAGTGAGGTTATGTTCACTGTTTCAGTTTGATTTGCTTATGGCTGGTTATTAATTTCTTCTATTGCTGTTAAATATTATTGGAGGTTTTTTTTATTAATAACTTATGTTCAATCTACTATAAAAAATTATTAGTTTTTACTAACTACTTTTATATAAGTGAATTCTTTTTTTTAACTTGAGATGGTAGTGTTTGTGTTATACATATCTATGGAATTTTTTAAATCTATTATTCAAGTAGTGTAATTGAATTTATATTTATATTTTGTTTTTGTTATTTATTTCCCTTTAACATGCCCGTAAGAATCATTATTTGTGTAACTGAAACAGTGAACATAGCCTCACTGGCGCTTAGATGACATGCATAGACTTGAAAATATAACAAAGTGTAATAATAATTATAAATTGAATTGCTAAATACATATATTGTGTGATTTATCCTCTATTAATGACGTACAACTTTCAGAATGGATGTGCCAAGCTGATTAAGGCACAAGTACGTCTGCTGATATATATATATATATATATATATATATATATATATATAATAAACCAGCAATTACAACTCCGCAGCAACGCTCCGTAACTTTAGGCGTTGTCGCAATGGTAGCTCCATAAGAGCAACGTTGAATTATCAGCGGATAAATATCCGGAACAACTGATAACACTATCTGGCTGATCACTATTCTGAATGCCAAATCTTTTTCCGCACATGTAAAAGGGATCAGAGTGGGTAAATGCATTATTAAAAAGTAATTAGCAGAAATTAAATAAAGTCATAACATTAAATAAGAAAATATAAAAAAAATTAAATGCAAATTAGCAAACACAAATAATAACTCTTACGGGTAATCTTTGTTTTATAGTACTTATCTACGGAATTATTTTATTCCATTATTTAAGTAGCGTAACTGAATTTATATCAACATTTTTTTTAAATTTCCTATTTGTAATATATTAAAATATTTTAATACAATTTTTTTATATAAAAAAAAAATAAAATTGTTATTAAAAATTTAAGTGAATTCCCACTTTGCATGTTTCTGTAAACAAATTTTGCAGAAAAAAGTAACCTCCGTAAAACAAGACCATTATAATTATTATTTCTGCTCTATGTAATTAAAATTTGCAATTATGTTTAAACGTAACTTTATATTTTTTGGACACATATTTCAGCCACGAAAGATAAACTAAAATAAACGTATATAATATAGATTAAAATAATATATGGTTATTATTAGAACTGATATTATTTGCACACGCAACTATAGTAACAATTATTATTGAACTGCACGACGAAGGTTTTCTTGCAAAATGTGCTTTCTGAAGCATACAAAACGGAAATACGCGAAAACTTTTTATTAAAAGCAGACTAACTAACTGATTTTTCAAACATTTAAATGATTGTGGTGTAGTGGTCAGACTACTCGCCTCCCACCTAGGCATACAGGTTTCGATTCCCGGCGCGGTCGCTCCCGGATTTTTGCATTTGGGAATCGTGCCGGACGATGCCGGTGGTTGGCGAGTTTTCTCGGGGATCTCCCTTTCCACCGCCCTTACACTCAAGCGCTGCTACATACTCACCTCAATCACTTTCATCAGCTCTCAAGACCTCACTGTCAAGAGCCTCTCCAAATCCCTCCACTATCGACTCTACTTAAATGAGCGAACTCCTGCAATACATATTTTCGTGTTACTAAGTGTATGCTTTCTTCTTTCAGGTGCTACATAAATCGTACTTCTATGGCACTTTTGGTAGTGTGTGTTCTTATTTTTATTGGACCCTGCATGATATACAGTAGGGTGCAATGCTCCGCCGAAAGCCACTCCTTCTACCGAAATGTTGTCGGGAACAGATCGGAAGCTGTGAGAAACTTGCCCTCTGCTGAACGCGGAAGGCTGTAACTGCGACCTCCAACGGCACGGGCGAACGTGAAAGGTAAACGGCCAATTTCGGAACGCTTCTACTAGCCCCGTGCGCACACAGATAAATGTATATAATTATGCCAACAGTATTAATGTTACTACTACAGTAATTTGTTTTGTTATCTATGAGCCGTCAGTAACTAGTTTTGCTGTTAATGTAACATACTGTCGAGCGATTAATGTAAATGTTATATTTAGTACTTTTGTATCAATGTTACCTCCTTACGGTACTGTCAACATTAAGATGTTTTTTATGTTGTGGCAAAACAAATTTCGTGTTGAATTGATGTTAACATTTGTGTTAAAAATTTTCTTACATTTTCTTTGCTGCAAAAAAATTTCCTATGTAAAATAAATTAAGTACAATTATTTTGTCACAAAGAGAAGTATGACCAACAAAGAAAGAAATGACGACTAAGAGTGGAACTAGACGCTTGTGTTGATTGTTTGAAACTCTGTGCATTACGAAACCTAGCGTCCTATCAACGGCTTTATTTTAACACATTCTAGTTTATTACACATTGTGAGTATTCACCGGGTATTCCTCACAATAAAACGACAAATTGCAGTTCTCTTTCGTTATGCGAAAATACTTTATGCTCTTGAAATATTTGCAAATTTGGCACACGTAAACTGCTTTGCAAGGCTTGTGAGCTGGTATAAGCTACATTAAATTTTATACTGTTTTACAATTTAAGCTTTAATTTTACGAGGTTATCGCTGTTCACTAGTCTCCGCCATCTTGCACTGCCAAGTCTGTGTAAACTTGTGTTGGCTGGACATTACATAATGTCGCAGTAACACAAACTATTCAGTTCTTCGTGTTATTTCTAGCGTAGTACATCATCTGGTTGCGAAAACATTACTTAAAGTCTTTACTAACATTAACACTTCAACAGTACATATATTTGCATTTTAGTAATATAAGATTTTGTAAATGGTTAACATTATTATGTTTGTGACAAAATAATTGATTTTCCAAAACCATAAATGTTTAAAGGAATGCCTTAATAGTAATTATTTTTGTTGCAATTACTTTAGATTTTTTTTGTGTATAGTGAAAATGGGGTAAAGCGATATAGTTGGCTGCATAGAACCAAACTACATATCCCAAAACTGAACTGCTTTTCTGGTAACACGACTATCGTAAACGACGTTGATAGGATCTGATGTTTGATCACTGTTTAGTAAAAAAATGCTTCGAAACGTTTATATACATCATCTAAACAATTTTCAAAGTAGTTTGATTAAATTAAATTGTAAAAGTATTTTACTCATATAAAAGTGCTAGTCTTTTAAAAATTGAAATAAAAACCAACACCTTCATCACTGTAGACCATGCGACTTTGATATGTATTGGAGTGGGGTAAAGTTCGTTGTTGGGTGCATGCGCAGAAGACGAAAAAGCTGCCTATCTCATCTTCAGTTTATGGGTCCACTGAAAGATTTCTGCATGGAAGTGGCAACAAAATATTTCTGAAAATGGTATTCAGGGTAGCAGCGTCAGAATGTCCTGTTATTTCATTGCAATGGAACCCGAATATTGCTGTTGCCCTGCTGGCAGAACAGAATGCTCTGCTGTATGATCTGTAGTCATACATGCACATACAATTCACACACAAGACCACAGCAAACAGCTCTGTTGAAGTTACTGTCTACGCTAGCAGTGTTAGGACGGAACTTACAGCCAGACTGATCACTGTCCCTAAATTAAGAGTGTGGATGGGTTACGGGCAAAAGAAATTTTGTTCTGCCAACCATGTGTTATTTTTTCTGAGTGTCGACACGGAGAGTATAGTCATACTTAGTGAATACAACCTTTGAAAAACCACCCCAAGTACGACGTCCCTTGTTGTTTCCTCAATATGTCACGCATCACAAACGTTTTGAACTTGTGTTAACATAATAACACCTTATTTCAATTATTCGAACATTTACTTATATTTTATTTACAAACTGTATTATTTGATTTATAACTGATATGTATAAATGCAGGGGGGAAATAAGTGTGCTATTATCACTATACTAAGCGCACACGAATGCGGTACGCTGTCAATTTGGTTAAATTTTCTATATTCTGGTTTGCTTTGTTTGCACGAGGCGGAGGAATATCCTGAAAGTAGAATTTTAGCAATACTTCACAAAAATTTGAAGTAATCTTGAATGNAACCCACTACGGGTGGTCGGCACAGTCACGTCTCCGCTAGGGTTGGTCCCCGGGCAAGGGGGGTGCGTGCAGGCACTCGTAACTGGAATAGGGAAAACAAATCTTTAATAGAAGATACCCGGCGTCAGGTTCTACGCTCTTAAAACTTCGGTATTTAAAAGTTGTACTAAATATAAAAAAAAAATGCATACACCATATTCCCATTGCGTAAATATATACACCTTACAAAAAGTTAGGGATATTGCACGATAACGCCGTTTGAGTGGTAGGTGTTTTGTAGTTCTTTTGTGATAAACAGAGTGAGCACTAACGCATCGGACATGCCTGCGACAAGCTTAAAACCGCAGTTTATAATCGTCCACAACCTCCAGAAACACATCAAGATCTCATAAGAGCTGCCCAGACGGAATGGCACCTTCTTCGGGAAGATGATATCAACGCGTTGATTACAATCATGCCGCGGCGTGTTAGGGACCTTTACAATGCACACGGATGCCATACACGGTGCTAAGCTGCAGTGATAAGAAAGAAACCCTCTCTGCTCATAGATACTATTACGTAATTTTTTTCCCTTGGGTATTTATTTATTTGTCTGTGATATTGGAAAATTGTTAGTTCGTTAGAAACACTTTGAATTTCACGTTTTGTATCGGTGTTAGTAACGTCTAAATGCTATGCTTTTCTTTTATATATACTCCATACTTTTTTGCTTTATTTATGTATATTCCAATTTTTTTGTGATGTGTTTATAAGAAACAATCACGAAGTGACTCGCTTTAGATATTGTATAGAAACGTGTTTAATTTGCATATTTTTAATTTAATGGTGGTGGCACAGTCTTCTTTGTATTAGCGGCCGTCATATATGTTCGTACAAGTCGCGTGTTTTTTCACAGATATACGCATGAAACTGGTTGAAAGGTTGTGTTTCGCCTGCATGGTTACAGGTTATATTCGCTCAAACGTATTGCGGAATAACATAACTGTGAATTAGAGACGCATCAATAATAATGCCCAGAAAACAAAGGCCACACAAAATATATGAAAAAAATATCAATTGGCGAGGTTCCCACACTGCCACCAACGAAACAAAGTGAGAATTTGTAGTTTACTGTGTTGTAAGGTTGACAGTACCGTAGAAACTACATCGGCTTGCTTCGGCTAAGGTTTACTCTACCCAGGTTAGGAAAAAAACGTAATTTTTTATGAGAGAGTTTGATATAGAAAACATTTCCGCCACTAAGTAAGCGCTAGCGTTCCAAGCGCTACGTGAATAATTAAAGAGAAAATCCGGTGTGTTGACGACACTTGCGTTTACCTAAGGGCGAGAATTTTTTGCTGGCGAACTTTTAACATTGATCTTCTCAACCTGCAGTAGAAATAACGTGCTTCGGGAAACAAATGAAAGTAGTCTATTCGCGGCTTCTTCACAATTTTTTGAATAATACTTTTGGTAAATCATGCTATCAATGACGTGCTTGGTAGCTTTCTAAACATGTAATGTATCACAAGCGTTTAACAATTGAGTTAACTGAAAACACTTGATTAAATATTCATTTGAAATTTTACTTATTATCTACCTATAAATTATAAGATTTTATGTATAATTAATACGAATAAAAATAGGGAGACAATAGGTGTGTTGGAAATGGCTAGTGAGAAATAGTTCTTATGCAAAATATTATTACACTGACTGCGCACTAAATCGGTGCGCTGTCATTTTCGTGTACTTTTGTAAACTTGTTATTTCTTTGTTTGCGTAAGTCGGTGGAATATCTCGAAGGAAAACTATACAGTACATTAATGTTTACTTCCAACATTTCTGAAGCCCTGCTAAAGTTCTACTTCACGATATTCTTCCGCATAATGCAAAGAAAGGTAAACTAAGTTAAGGTTAATTCTATTGAGGTTAGGAACAAAAGCATTATTATAAAAGAGAAATAATTCACTAAGTTAAGTAGTTATTGTATATATGATTTATGATTATTGCAATTAGCTTGTTTCTTAACGTAGAAAATAGAAAAATCCTGTGCGCATGCGACACTAGCGCTTACCTTGTGGCGAAAAAGTTTAGTTGCCAAAACTAAAAGCATTGAACTTCCCAACATGCGTAGAAATAACCGTAACTAAATCTATAAAGTTACACCATAGGGACAACGCACTGCATTCGTGCGCACTCACTTTAGTAACATTTTGTACTAGAACAATTAATTACTAGGCATTACCAACACACCCATTTCCCCCTGTTTTTGTTCATATTAATTACAAATTAAACATCATAATTCATACATAATGTCAATAGAAATTCAATTTATTCAAATGAAAGATGCTTTTATTTTTACATAAGTATAAAACGCTCGTGGTACACAACATATTTAAGAAAGAACCTAACACGTCATAGATGGGGCTATTATTCAAAAAGTTTATTTATTATGTTTGAAGAAACCGCAAATAGACTATAGCAGGGATTCAGAAAAGTTGGAAGTAACCGTGAATGGACTATAGGATAAAGTTCCCTCGTTCTATAGGCTTTTCACGGTAAAGTGAGCACTTATGTGGCCCTAATTACTTTTTTCTTTCCGCAATTTTTTTTATCCTTTAAGCCCTTTTTAAAATAAACATTGCCACGTTAGTAATAAACACAGGGTGTAAATTCCCCCGCACTCGGAAGTTAAGGCCAAAAGCTAAAATAAAATATGTTTCTTCATTATTATTCCAAACGAGAGGACTCTCAAAAGTGCTGGATTCACCGAGAACATAGTATATCGTGGAGTTAACAACTGTCTGCTTGTGTGCTCGCTGGGCGCTTGTCGGCGTCGGGGTGGGGTTAGGTGTGGCGTCCGTGGAAACGCGCGCGGGCGAGTGGAAAAGTGAGTGCGGGATATCGGCACTGGGGAAGAACGAGCGGTGAAGAAAGGCGGCTGGCGGTCCGGGTCACTGTGCAGCGGAGCGCGAGCTCGGCTGGCTGGCTCCGCCCTTAAAACAACAGCGGCTGGCTGTGGCGGAGTGTCGGCGCACGGCACGGTGCGGCGGTAGTGACCGGGCCAACGCAAACAGACAAACCTGCGCTTCCTCGTTCT
>NQII01000015.1:1915207-2039559 GCA_002778355.1 Clitarchus hookeri
ATTCGTTTATACATATCACTTAAATAAATATAATTTAACACAACATTCACGTCTAGAAAGTTTCACTGAGGAACCCGAGGCTTTGATCGAATTAGATTTGTTGACATTTCCCGAAAGCAAGTGCTCGTGATACCTCGTCTCAGCTGTTGGTTTTAAGGAAGGGTTTAAGAATAATGGAGCAGCATAAACAAGTTTTAAAAAATTCTGCTAGGACTGTCTTCCTGGCCACTCGAAGTATGGCTGTCGCCAAATATTCACACATTCATAAATTCACCCGCAAGCAGTTGCCTTATCTAGCGGCCTGGTTCTGTAATGGGGAATCCAAAATATTGCTAAGAGCCTTGTTCACAAAAAAAAATACTTCTTTCCGTTCTTTGAATTATGTACTTGCTCATCCACAATTTCGCGTTCTTGTAGGCCTTATTCTTTATTACTCCCCCCCCCTTTTTTTACTGACAATGTTTAAATATTGTGAAAAGTTAGGTAATTACAGAAATATTCAAACATTATACGTATCATTCGATATTCTGACTGAAATAAATTTTCTCAGGCGCATTCCTTAAAAATATCATGATGTATCAAAACAATTTAAAATTTAGACATACTCATGTTTACCACTGCAGCAAATAATTGTCCTTTCTCATTAAAGTACAAATTTATATAGAATTGCTTCTCTACACGTTAATGGAATCGAAACATCAATAACCCTCGATTAATACGTAAATCGTTAAAAATTATCCACCACCTCTTATCAACAAATCATAGCTATCACCGTTTCCTTCAAACCAGCAGATTTATTCGCGGCCATGTCATCGAGATTTAGTCACAATTTATATTATTGTACTGTGTGTCGGTAGAAAACCACTATTATTATAATTATTCCTGTGAATCATAATAATCACGTAGTACAGAACGATCACGTCATTTGTTAACCAACAGAAGCGATTACTAGTTTTAGATGTTAGCTTCCAAGCACATGGGATATCTTCAACTACCGAATTCCACTATATGTACATGTACACTATTATCAATACGAATGGTTCTTCGCTCAATAAATGTGCTATTCGTGAAGCTAAATTTATTCGCTGAAATACAATTTCCATAAAGAATTGATATAAAATTAACAATCTATTCGAAATGTGGCAAATGTCTACATGAACTCGTTTTATTGTCATCAGTCAGAATATTCCGCCAAAATATATTAATCAAATAAAACAATTCTTTTTGCATTTTTATGATTGTAACAATACATTTTATAGCGGATAACTAAATATTTAAAGATACATATTTGCACAGCATTTTGTTCGAATGCAGTAAAGGCCAATTTCTGAAATGTTGATGACACCTTTCTTATTCTGCATGCCGATTATTATGAGCTTGATTGAGATGATGCTAATTAGCATTAAAGACTCGAGGAGAATAATATGACTTTTTGTATGCTATGAAATGGTACTCTACGTCTATTAACAACGAGAAACCAGGCATCACTTATTCTTATATCATCACAGCGAGTTTATCTTTTTCTTACCATATCGTGACCGGCTGCTATTTCAGTACGCCCAGATTTTCATTGGTGTATTGAAGAGACGAAGAGTTTCTGTGATGTTCAAATATAATAAAGGATGAGCGAAACGTTGTGAACCTATTTCAAATTGGCAGAAAATGGTTATAGAGCTATCGTATCGTGTTTCTGCGTGTTTCAGATTTATTTCCCGGTCCTGGAGTGGTGTTGAAAGTGCAAGAAAGTGCAGCTGTTGTGCAACACTAACTACACTGCACGTGGCAATTCTCTAACTGCCACCCAACAATCTTATAGCCGTGGATCCAATGTTTTTAGTTGATGCATCAAATTCGTGATTCAGAAGCCCACCTAGTCGGAGTTTCTTGTTGCCGCGTCTAGAAAATTATGAGCGGGAACCATAAGGGCGTTACTGACAGGCGAATCATACGTGCCAGCGTCGCTGCGCGCAAGAAACTGAACTGGCGTGCAGTGTTCTCGTTGTGCGACGCGTTGCTTTACATTGGTGACCGACTATATATAAATATATATAATATACATACATGTATATTAATTGCAAGCCCCTTAGGGTTTTTGTATGAGTCAGAATGAAATATGATAGTGAAGTAAAACGATTTTTCAAATAAGAATTAAATCAGTTATACAAATTTTAAATTGAGGCTAAAGTTCAAAATAGTTGCTGAAATAGAGCAACCATTCCGCTTTTTTTTTTTTTTTTTTTCATTCTTCCACAAATTTATAAAAAAAATGTTTTGAGGAAAATATATTTTTGGTGCAAATCAGGAGGGTTTGTTCGTTAAAAATGTTTATATTGATTTATTCCTTAATTTTTTTTGCGAGCAATTTTATTTGAAGTAGACTGTTCTCAAGTTTCAATGATTTTCTCTCTACAATATTTGAATATTTGCGTGGTATTTGTAGGTCCCACATCTATTAAATAAAGGCTTCCTGCTTCAGATGGATTCACTGTTATTTTGGTTTTTCTCCAAATTGTTTTAACAATTAAACGAAATTTATAGCTTTTGGACTTATTTTAAACATATTGCTATAAGTGTTTAATTTAGTTTCTCACAGTATACGTATCATTATTAATAGATTCTCCGGTTTTAAAACGAATCGCAAACATCATGCCATCGCCCATCGCTTTAGTTATGGGCGCAGAATGCCACACTGGGTTTATTAAAAACCCGGGAACATAGAAACGCGTTTTAATTTAAAATCCTTGCACATACACACACACACACACACATAGTCTTTTGGGAAAACGAGTGACTTTTTTTCCCTTAATCGTATGCAAGGGGAACTTTCTTGGTTGGAATGTAAGTTCTTATGCAGTATGGCGAAGAGAATTTGCAAAGTTTTCATCACGTCTTTTCGATAGAACTCAAGCCAGTGTCAATCTGAAATGATAGTTGAGGGCATTGTGAAATATGTTTTAAACATAATTAATACCACCTGCTTGGAAATGCGCAACCACTCCCAAACTCTGATACTGCTATGCCATCCTCATCCTCAGATACTGGTATGATATGCCAGTATCTGAGATATGACATACCTCAAATACTGGAACGCCACCCTCTTCTACTCAACAAGTCGTAAATATTAGTCAAATAAATATTTATAGAAGTCCTGCAGTTGCTATTTTAACGACTATAAATCCTTTTAAAAATTGTTCCCCGTTAACTGTATTGGCTAAGCATAGCATTTTTTTTGACAAGAATGTTGAATCAAATATCTTCCAGAAGTTACTCCTTTGCATTATCCAAAAAGAATATTACTTGTTACCTAATAGTTATTAATCAGATGATTCAGCTCGGGTCTACTGCAAACAGTAATTTCTACCAGGATTACTCTTTCTGTGAATATTGGTGAGAATTAAGTTATTTCCTAGAATAATATTTTTTTTTTTTTTTTTTTTTTTTTCGAAAATACATTTCCACATCACGCACCCGAAAAATAATTAACTGATATAAAATTGTCGATAACTAAAATACATCTGACTGCTAATATTGTTAATTTGATACACTTTTTTCTAAAGAATCAATATAATTATGTATATTTTCCTTTACTGGTTGTACCAGTGATATTTCCGTGGATTCGCTAACCAATTCGGTTACTAGTTTTCCAGTAATTTACACTTTAGCTGCCACAATAATAACGGGTGTTTTACGGATATAAGTAAATATCTGCATGATCTGGAAAAATCTAACCAGCAAGCAAATGCGAGTGCGCGAAGTCAAGGAAGAGATTTGGGCGGCTCTTAACAGCTAGGTTTTNCGCTAACCAATTCGGTTACTAGTTTTCCAGTAATTTACACTTTAGCTGCCACAATAATTACGGGTGTTTTACGGATATAAGTAAATATCTGCATGATCTGGAAAAAATCTAACCAGCAAGCAAATGCGAGTGCGCGAAGTCAAGGAAGAGATTTGGGCGGCTCTTAACAGCTAGGTTTTGAGAGCCGACGAGGGTGATTGAGGTGAGCATGGAGCAGCGCCGGAATGAAAGGGCGGGGGAAACGGGAGATCCCCGTGGGAAACCGCCGACCAGCAGCATCGTCTGACGCGATTCCATATGCGAAAATCCGGAAGTGACCCGGCCGGGGATTTAACCCGGTTCTCCATGGTGGTTGGCGAGCTTGCTAACCGCTCAGCCACCGCGGCCCCTTAACAAATAAATGTAAACTCAATGTCCGTACGTATATATAATAGGTTTTACGTTTCAGATAACATTTAACTTTTTATTAGGCTTTTTGGTAATCATAATGGTGAACTGCGCTAATTTTTACGTAAAGCAATGAGTGAAAAGGTAGCATGGAGACCATTTTTAAAATAACCTTTTTTTCCTTTTATCCCTTTCCTGTTGTTTCTAAAACGCTACCTTTTTCCCCTTTTGTTTTTATATCTTACACCTATTTCAAAATTTTTAGTGTGGTTTACTATACTAAACAAGTACGTGTGTGAATTTATTTATATATATATATACACATACACACGTATATATATTTATATATGTGTGTGTGTGTTAAAAAGATCTTGACCAGCTTAATTGAACTTTTGACCAACATATACGTGGTGCCATTTAAATAACTGATGTTAGTTCTCGTTACTCACTGATAAATAATGCTATAAGGCTGACTCCACAGCGGTATTATTTCCCCCTTCCAGTTATACAATATTTGTATGAAACCCTTTTTCATTTGGAGTCCCGGAACGGAGTTATTTTGGGTGGTCAAGATAAATGGGACATCCTGTCTTATATTAGTCATACTCTTTCATTTGTTATTAATAATAATAATAACAAACAGGGAGAAACAGGCGTGTCGGTAATGCCTAGTAAGAAACAATTCTTATGCAAAATGTCACAGCACTGCGTGCGGAGGAATGCGGTGCGTCGTCCCTCTGGCGTAGACTTCCAGACCTGACTGAGCATCGTTCGCTCGAGGCGAAGGAATATCCTGCAAGTAGAACTTGAACAGGGCTTCAGAAAACGTAGAAGTAACCGCGAACGGACTTTGATTAGAAGCTAGAAGCCATATTGGGAACGCGCTCAGCAAAATTTAATCGTGGAAATTAAAAACCAAAGCTTCCCCAGGCCCTTCCTGTTATTGTTCTAGATGCAACTTGATAATGGCACGGCCGGATGCCTGGCCCGGCACGGGATCTTCGTTCACCTCATTACGCGCTCTTCCGCCACATGAAAGAGTTACTATTTCCGAGATTATCCTTGCGCCAATCGGTCGACACCGGCAAATTATTAAGAACGTAATTACATCAGATTAAGGGTAATTCTCGCCCACGTAAATATAAACAAAACGACCCAATTTAATTTTCCCTCTAATTTAAACATTCTAAATTCAACGAGACGGAAATACACGCTACTGATTTTTCCTAATTTACCGTCGATTTTTCTGCAAATACTCGGGTCAGTGTGTAAGACATACCAATGTGCAGTTACGGTAAGTATTTTTTGTTTTATTCGATGGCTGAGTTAAAAAATTTCTGATTCAAAACTGAACCATCCGTAGGAATGATACAGTAAAGTTTTCGTGACAAAAAAAACGCATATCTTAGTTGCAAACGTAGTCATTTGATGTCTTTCGAGTACTTGATATCGCCATTGTACACCAATTTTTTTTATGCCTTTTATTGTATGATTATTCCTACACGAACAATGCCTGAAAAGAATCTATTTTCCAAAATTTTTTCAATTTTTTTAATTACTTAAATTTACGTGTTATACCACGAAACCCCATGAAGTTAATAAGAAAGCCATGTCTGTGAGGAAGTGTAATTGATGTTACGTAACATAAATCAGTCACCAATATTAAGACTCTGTAGTTTAAAATCAACATATCCATGAAACCTTAACTAAACATTATTGAACACCAACGACAAATATTTTAGAATATCGTTTACGCGACTGAGAGTTTGCGCTTAAGTCAATACTCAGATAGCCTGGTTTCATTGTTAAATAAGCACACTTTTATCACATTTAATAAGTAAAAAAATTTTATTTCTCCTGTATGTCGAAATATTTTATGAAACATATTCGGCATTTAATATGATATTTTCCTTTGCCTCGGTGACCTATATGTTATTCACTAAATCAAAGGGACAAGTCCAACTATATTTAATTCATTTTACATTCATTCGAATTCAGACACAATAATATTTCATGAATGTTATGGTGCGTCGCAAAATGGTTTCCATTTATATGTATAAAATTCTTCAATATTCCAGAAAGATTTCTGTGAATCATTGCGGGAAATTTGCTTCCTCGTTATTTTTGTTCTGTTGTAAAACATTCTGACTCATTAAATTGCTAGTCCAGTTCGGAATCACCAAAGAAATTTTTTTGTGATCCTAAAACATTTTTCTTCTCTTTGCGAACAACTTTACGGCTGCCGTTTTTTTTTCTAAAAAACCAGTTTCCTCTTCTTGGGTCTAATAAAATGTCTTCCTTTAAGGAAAAGTTAGGGATGACAACCATGCGAAGCTGTATCTTGAGTAACCGGAGACACAAAAATGTTTGTTCTGCTACGGGTTTCAAATAATTATTTTAACTTCCAGTTTGCACAAGGGTACTCCCAACTTTATTACTTTCGGCATTTTTTAACAGTTAAATGTAGTTTCTCCGTGACTTTTATTATGTGAAATCATATCCCCATATCCCGTAGCCCTACAGCGTCACAGCAGTTTATTTCAACGCTTTGGGATTTTTCATAGTTACCAGTTATCCAATAACCTGCCAAAAGACATATTTGTAAATATTAGCAGTCCACAAAAGACAAGTGTTTTGGGAGGTCCAAAATTAATTTCGACCTCGTGAAAAATAAATTCAGTTCTAAGTGTCTAACATTTAAAGAGGCCATGTGTGTCTGTGTGTACATGTGTATATATATATATATATGCACACCCACATACACAAATCTGTATGAAAACGCGACATTTAACATAGCGTCGACGAAAAATGAAACATTCTTACTAGATATCTATCTGTTACACACGAAAATTTATTTTTCGTAATTTTCTGATCAGTGCGTACTAAGGAGAACGCTGCCTCTTGTAAGAACGTCACATTCTTTATAGACATACAAAATTTTTTTTTAAATTTACATTGAGCTTAATTATAAGGCACAAAATGGTGGTAACACATCCGAAATTTGACTATAACAAGAAATGTATGTTTCTGTAATAAGTAAAGATAATCTCACGCAATAAAATATAATGTCATGTGGATCTAGAAAACATCACAACCCACGATTATTTAATTTTTTTAAAGAATCAGTGCATCAATTTACAAATGAACTGTTGCATATATTACAATTGGCGCGCGATTTTTGTGCAAAAGGATTTGGTGTGAAATTTCTTTCTATAGTAAAAATTTTGGTAGTTGTTAAGTAAAGATATTTTTTTCAAAATAATGTTATATTCTTCACGCGTTTTCCAAAGAAATTATGGTGGCATTATTTTTTTTATCAACAATAAGTTTTGATGGCAATTTTTTTACCGAAACCGAAAACGCTACAAAATCACATATATTTCCAANTTTTTATCAACAATAAGTTTTGATGGCAATTTTTTTACCGAAACCGAAAACGCTACAAAATCACATATATTTCCACCTGCTATAGTTTCAGTTTCGTCGTAAACTAAATACATTTCCAGCAATCTTTTCCGAACTGGCGTACCTGCCTTAGGAATCGGTGCTGCTGCATAGATGCACCTAGCACATANATTTCCAGCAATCTTTTCCGAACTGGCGTACCTGCCTTAGGAATCGGTGCTGCTGCATAGATGCACCTAGCACATATTGTGGGATGTGTGTGTTGTCTACCCGTCAATTGAAGTGTATGAATAACCCGAAAACGGTATGTTTTACTGTCTTAATACGCTGTTATATTTTCGTTAATTTATACGTACTAAATTTGTTAACCAGTCTTCACAGAATTTATCCTTAATTGTTGTGGCACTTAATGCAATTTATGGTTAACAACTACTTTTTTTAACTACTTGTCGTGAAAACGCTGTTATGCTTCCGCGTCATTCATTTCCAGGAAAAATATTTTTGATAAAACTAATTGTTTCCAAGGCGTAGATTTAGCCAACTCTGCATTAAAAAACATAAATAAAGAACCATAAATTAAAGTAAGAAAATTAAACAAAAATTCCAAACCAGAGCCCCAGATTCGTTAAAAAAAATATCGAAAAAAGTTAAAACTAAGTTTGTTGTTAAGTGATTCATAATTGTGGTTTACTAATTCGAGATCTGAGCTTTAACGGCTAGTTTCGCTGAAAATATTTTAAGAATACTTAGTTTCTGAGTAATAAATGAAAATCTGCATCAATCGCAAGAATTATCACTGTTATCAACTCATTTAATGAAATATTTAGAATTTTAAAAACTGGATTAATTAAATTTCGTGATGCAGAGTCATTACTGATACTTAAGATCATATCCTACCTAATATTATAAATGAAAAGGTCTCTGTGTGTGTGTTTGTGTATGTTTGTTAATACTCAGCTACATAACGGCTGAATAGATTTAGGTTAAATTTGGTATGTAGGTACTTTAGATCCTGGAGTGGGATATAGGATACTTTTTATCCCGGTAAATTGTACGGGTCCTGTGGAATAACAACAAAACGTAATTCTGCAACGGCTGGCNATAGGATACTTTTTATCCCGGTAAATTGTACGGGTCCTGTGGAATAACAACAAAACGTAATTCTGCAACGGCTGGCAACGTGACCGAACTCAGCTCCATAGCGACTGAACGGATTAGGATGGAACTTGGTATGTAGGCACTTTAGGTCCTGGAATAGAACATATGATACTTTTTATACTGGTAAATTGTACGGGTCCTGGGAAATAACAACAAAGCATAATTATACAACGGCTACGCGATAGTTGCACAGATGCACTCCAAAAACCATACCCTACTTAATGTCTATCGGGTAAAAAATATTTACTTTCTTTTGGGTTGCCATAAACAGTTAAAAACCTAGGCCAGCATATTATAATCTTATAATTCTGTTTTCACATAAATGAATTGTCTTTTCCCATTTTATTTATTAGTGTATCACCGTTTAACTCAATCGTACCCAGGCGAAGCCGGGCCGGTTTGCTTGTCGTTAATAAGCGCGTCTAATTTAACGGCAAATGCCGCCTCGCACACTTCTTCTAAGACCGTCTATTATAGAAGATAAAACCAAATCTTAACGAATATGAGATTCGTGGAGGTCCTTCTATCACCTTTAAGAGCACCGTCTTGCCTGACATAGTTTCCGTTTCCGAGATCTAGAAGCGGTGGGAGCGGTAAGGGCGATCTAGGTAAGCTTATCGAACGTCTGGCTGCCCCTTATGTACACGCGAGGTGCTGAACTGGCGTGCTGCATTTCTCTCGTAGAATTCCCTCTATAGGACTTTCAGTGGTACACTGAGATAAATAACTGTTTCAGCATACCAAATATATTTGTATACGTGGCGTACCTAAACGGTATTTTGTTAGTACAACCAAGCCTCACTACCTCCAAATGAATTAAATTTGTTCACAAGACCAAATAATTTATTTAAAACAATTTTGTTTCTGCCAAACAAATATTTCGTAGTTTTAGTATGTAAAAAAAATAGTTATTGTAATCAAACATAATATGTTTAGTTACGTGTGATCTATTTTGAACGAATAATTTATTTGCAACGACCAAATATTTTGTTGACGACACTAATAAATTTTATTCATTTCGATCTTCTTTTTTGGCTGCGCGCATTCAAAGCAATCCTTGATTTTGAAGTTAAAGTCCTGGAACGAGGTTGTCTTGAGAATGGCTAATGAAAAAACCAAGAAAATGTTTGGAAGATTGCGATTTTACTGACATTCCAGAAGTATTTGCAGGTAATTTAACTAATTGTCACTCAATTGCGTGGTTTGTAATTAAGTGTCGTGTAGTTTTTTTAGGTTTATATGTTAGGCAGAGACGCGGAATTCTAACCTCTGTCTGTGTCTAAGTTGAGTTTTGAACTCTTTATAATAATTGAATAATATTCAGCCGAATAGTCAGTGACTCTGTAAGTATTGGAACACGGATAAATGCTTTGTATACGCAACATTCCTATCGCCACGTATTCAAACATGTATGAACATATAAATTTTATACGAACGAAAATTCACAAGACTATGGTAGTGTTCATAATACTGGAATATTTTACGCTGGGTATATAATAGTTTTGTAGTGGTATTTGTACAAAACATGTTCAATGAAGAGTCCGGGGATCGCGGATACCTCTGCACAAAAGGCCAAACCACTAATAAACATGTTCACATAACCTCAAAACACTGTAACGTTATAAAAACAAAAGATTTGGTTGAGCTAACAAAATATTTCGTAGGGGCAAGAAAATATTTGGTAGAGACAGCAGAAGATTTGGTCGTGGCAACAAATAATTTGGTAGAGGCAAAAAAATATTTGGTTGAAGCAACAAAAGATTTGGTTCAACCAAACAAGTCAAATGTTTTTTTTTTTTTGGAAAAAATTAATAAGGTATCAATAAAAAATATTACTTTGCACCTACACACAAATAATTTGGTTGTGCCAAACAAATTTTGTTTAAACCAACAAAATCTTTTTTTCAGTGTTACCATATTATTTTATTGTTTAATAATGAAGAAAAAGTTGGGCCACATGTTCCTGTACTATGTTAAGCAGCCTGTTTCGGAAGTTTCTTCCTAAGAATTATTGTAAACCACTATTATTGGGCCTTTTCCACCTTAAAAATACACATTACAGACGGAAATTGAAAACGGAAGGTATCATTCGTACGTGGAAAATGTCTTCATTGCTATTCGTAAGAAGACGCTGCTCAAAAATATGATACAGTTTTTAAATGTGAACTTTACGAATTAAATTATCGCGGTTTTCAAAGATCTGGCAGACGACGCCTTAAAAAGTTCTTTAAAATAAGTTTTACAGCCTCGGACGATGCAGAAGTTTCCTCAATTTACTTCACTTAGTATCTGTAATTAACTACTTCCGTTTGTGTTACCGGCTCGTGTGCACCCGTATGACATGCAGATGCCCTTGTCTAAAGATTTTCTGACAATAACAGTACCACTTATTTTCGTGTCACTTTCCAAAGACGACATTCCACTTTAAGCTACTAACGTGTGATTTTAGGCCCCCCTCTCATGGCACTTGCGTTTCCCAGCCATAGCAAGCACTGCACGTGTAAGTCGGTGAAAAAAATTCCATTATTTTTTTTATCCAGGGGAATATTAGTGTTTAGAGTACCACCGATCAAATTCTGTTTCGGTTCGTGAAACCATTCGCGAGATTGATCAAGTGCTTTCCTCGTCACTTGTACGATTGATTCGCGTTCAGTCCGGACTTGACGCATCGGACTTGTCTTCGATGTCTGCTGTGCTCGCAGTGTGCACCCAGGCCTTGAATAGTTTATGAAGACGAACGTGTCCTTCTGTCTGTTTTGTGCTGCTCGTGTCGGATGGAACAAACATCGGTTCGATGACGGCTTCGTCAGCTCGTGGGCTGATGTGGCAAGTTCGTCTGATAGGAATAACAACAGTATGCTGAAATATTCTGAAGTCCAGGTAAAAACACAGTGGGACGGATCTTCACGCAAAATGAGAAGAAGAGCACACAGCACACAATAATAATTAAGGAGGTAACGCGTCTGAAATATGACATTTCCACTACTTTGGTTTCAATATATTACAAACAACTTGTTATCAAATAAAACATTCGTGAAAAGAATAATGATTTGTTAAACATTTGTTATAAATTTTAAGAGAAAGTATAAATAATGTTATATGGAATCAAGCTGTTTAATTTGCGAATTTTTATTTGTAATCATATAACTCTCCCCACACCCCTTCGTTAAGAAAACAAGGGTCGCAATGATATAATTGTACAAATTTTTTGAACTTTGAGCTATTATTATAATTTTTAATAATGGACGTGAATGCTCACGTTCAAATTATCCTTCTTGCCACTCTTTTAGGTAAATTGTTCTCCAACAAAATATCCAAAAAGTTTCAAAAAGATATTGGTCTTTGCCTGCTAATTATGCAACCTTTGTGGAATATTTATTTATCTAATGAAAGTGGATGACATTGCACGCTAAAATGTAGCAAGTTTCGTATTTAAATTCAAGAAATTGCTACTATAATAAGTGATATGCTGTTTCAACACGTTACAGTAAATATAAACATTTCTGAATCTTTATTCTGAGGACACGTATTTATTTTCAGATGTTAGCATTTGTCATATGACAGGAAGGAACGGCATAATAAATGCTGTAGAGGAGAAAACCATCGTACACACACACACACAAACACACACACACACATATATATATATATATATATATATATGATTTATTACTTAGAATATTAAACATTGAACTCGTCACTGAAATTATTTTATCAACATAGGATAAGCCACTTTATTGCGGGCTCGCTATGAAGATAAAAGTTCAGATGGCAAAAAATCTCAAAAATAAACGTATTGTACGAATAATGACATATAGCTGTAACAAATGAACACTTGCGTACATCTAAAAATACAGACTTCTCTAAACAGAGCACAGAAAAGTTTCCGCTTTAAAAACTGCCACCCTTCGTGTAGTATTTAGTTTACTACGAGGCAACGAGGCAGAGCAACTTTCTGTAACCAATGATTACAATGTTGAGACGCGTGACCAAATTGCATCAACTGACGAGAGGATTATTGTCGAAGAAAAGAGCGCGAGCGGCTCTTCGCTTAAACAATACTTATTGAGTTTTAGGATTATGAAACGAGCTGAACGATGAGAAATACAACACGCCATTATGCAAATAACGATATGAGAGAAATTAGTCCATCCTTTTTAAACGGTCACACCCACACGTTTTGATTACGAACTAGTTGTGCTGTTATTGAATTGATTTAGACGTTCTAAAAATATTTATGCAATCATGCGTATTTAATTAAGAACCAAAGCAGTAATTTAGAGCAAACCAGCTGATCATATAAGAAAGCTATTTGCTTATTGAAACGACAAAAAAAATTACTTGGGCGAGATTAATGTAAAATAGCGACTTTTCACAAAAGTATTTTTAATGGGCAGTGAGTAATGGGGTTAATCAAACTGTTTATACATATTTACATAACATTCCTGTATTATTTGGTTCTTGCATTTATATTTTAATACTTTTCCGTCATTTACATTCCTACGCCTCCTTTACGTTACCTATAAATCACATCTTATTTTGTCCCCTGCGTCACAATCACAAAAGCACAAACTCCAATATGTGAAATGGCGTAAACTTTATTAATATAAAGTTGGCACATACGTTACTCTCTACGCATCTGAATGATAAAATATCCGCAAAAACTCCGATTGTGTTATCTTTGATACTTCTATCAATGCATGCGTGTTACTTTTGTGAACCGATACAACCCAAGCATGCTTAACCACAATATCACGAACATTATTTCCCATGTAGGTATGCTTAATAACTACGTAGGATATAGTTCAGGAGAAACTATGAACTGCTCAGTACACCACTAGGTTACAGCTATCACTGCTCACTCTCTCACGCACACACACTACATATCGATTACCCAGTTACAAAATGTACGTCCTATAGTGTCTCTCAGGGAAATCCTACTATATATAAACTTTAAATTGATCACTATTCAAAACACTTTATGCTGTTCATCCCTGCACGCACCGGTCTCCCTTGTAATTATTAGCTGTTTTTATTTAGGAAACGTAATTACACGCGTATCAACATGTACGTTTGTGATGGAAGATATTTCAACGAAATCAAGAAGGTAGAATGAGCATGCTAACTTTGAAGTTGTTCCTCACTTTCCCAATTGCACTCTCGATACAGAATTCTTTGCAGCAAGTTCTTTACAGATTTGGCGTAGGTTTGTAAAAAGGCAATCTACAATATCACTTCCGTTCCTTCGCATGACTACTGACTCCTAAAAGCCATATTAGCAACTGAGTGACGTATTGCAGTGGATCAAGTGAGGTGGCTCAGTGGTTAAGCACTCGCCTCACATTTGTGATGACCCGGGTACTATTCCCTGTCCAACAATCCTCGTTTTTGTTGTCCGAGGTTTTGCGAAATCGCTACAGGAAAACACTGAGATGGTTTCTTAATAAAGGCCATGGTGGTTCCGTTCCCCTTTCCTGGATATCTAATGTTCCTCTACTAAGGCCTTGTCGCTGTTCCGGGACTGCCAAAGCACCTAAAAAATAAATAAATAGAGGTTTATGGAAAATTAGCAGGTAAATCTTGACTGTACCAAAACTAAAACACAAACCGGTTCAGTATTCGAATTAGAGCCTCACGTGACACTTAAACATTTTGGTTACAACAAAAATTTGTAATTTTTTCTGTTATGCGTCACAAATGTCAAATATTCAGTTTAAGAAATTGTTATTCTTTACAGGAACTTTTTATTTTACTACGAGTTGTGTGACAGAGCGGGAGCACCCGCAGGAAACCCTACCACTCAATGGCAGTGACCTTCAACTCCCCTTCCTTCCATTCCACTCATTAAGCAAAATGAACCTTACCAAAAAGCTTCAAGTAGCAGAGTTTAAATAGCAGAGTAGAAACAAATAACGCAGTCGCAATAAATTGTCAAAATTCAACCATCCCCTGATATGAATTGGAATACCAGATAAATAACCCCCAAAATTGTGATAAATGATTCATCAAACTGTTTGTTTTCTTGTCTTTTATCTCCGGGCTGATTTATTTTAATTTTTTCATAAACTGCTTATATCAAAATTACTAGCATTACAAAAATACAAATAGCCAAACAGGCTTTAAAATATACTACAATCATAATGTTTTTCGTGAAAATTACAGGAAGTTACATTTAATAATGGACTCCCCTAGCAATACAAAATTTTCCCAAAATTAATAAAATTGCAAATATACCAGGTATATAAATAACTTATCTTAAAACTTTCCCTATACATGCCCTATAAAATGCCCACATCAAACATGGCAGGATATGCTTTCTGCCAAGTTATAATGTTCTCATCGTGAGGTCCCTATACATTCTCTCCCAAGACGAGAGACAACCCCTTTTATAGTCGTCGGGAAGCACGTTGACTAGGGACAGTCTGAGCTCGCCTGCCAAGCAACGCAGCCACGTCGGTACCAACGCCCACGATGACTTGCGTCGAACGGGTCAGCTCCCTCGTCGATCTATCCCCGTGTTAGGAAGCACAATTTTCTGCGTTGATATTAATGCTGGATGTACGGAGTTCCAGCACCATCACAGTTGTTTCTAATGAACCAAAACTAAATAATTTTAAATTATCAGTTTCCAGGACTCGTACGCTCCTAAATAATCGTTATTGGCCGTTTGCCGTTTTCTCATTTCGTATGTAGAATAATCTTGCAGTGTTCTACCTAGACTTCGTAATAATTCTCTGCACTGTTATTTTTATCGGGCGGATTCTCCACATGATGGGGAATTTGGCGCTGTATTATGCCATACACCTCCACCCAGTACGATTTTTTTGATATGCACAAGCCAGTGAGTCCACGGAATCGCTCCAATAAACTTTATTCATTACAGACGTAAAAATACTAATTTATCTTTGTTTATAAAGAAACTGTGGTAACTTTACAAGCCTAGAAGTGACGAAATTAGGATGTAAAAGATCTGGTGTCCAGCCGTGGTTCGGAACTTGTTTGATTTAAATTATGAACGTTAAAGGATTGCTGTGTTTGTCAGAGAACTTATGATATTGAATAAGCCTTATAGATCGATAAATAATTATCAAAGCGGGATCCGATTTTCTTATGTCGTATATTTTCTATGCTTCTTGTTCGGTTGCATACAAATTTCCTACGCCACCGCATGCATTGAAAATTCTGAGCGCACGTAGATATATGTATAAGCCTATTAAATAAATAATAAAAGAAATTAATAATATCGCGAAATAGATTATTTCACTGAGGAAAGAAAGAACAAACAAGTATATCAAACAAGAATGCTCATAAAGTATACGACATTCACCGTAGATCTAGAATTTTTTTTATCAACCTTTGAAAAACGTAATTGTCACTACCTGCATATATTTCAATGGGAACACTGACTGACATGCGCCGAGTAAAGTTGGTAACGACGGAGGGAAAGTAATTCCATGTCTTAACGTCGAAATAAAAGTGTTACAGGTAAACGTTTGTGGATACTGGAATTCATGTAAGTGTAAAAATTAGCAAATTAGCAATATATTAATAATTCCACAGTTTCACTTGACCAAGTATGAATAAGGTGACCAATCGCTAATAGCAATGTTAAGTTAACGTATGGCTGAATAGAACACAACGTGCATACGAGTATATTGAAAAGAGCCCAGTTTACCGTAAACAGCCTATTAGATTGTGGATGGTGTTCGCTGGGCGCCATGCTAAGCACTGTAGGTGCGCGCAGACACAGCCATGAGAACCAGCCTGTGTGCGTGCGTGCACGTCCTGTACCTTGCTTCGGGGTTACGAAAGTCTGCAGGCGGTGTGCGTGAGAGTGCGTGCAGGTAGTCTTCCGTGCGTGTCGTAGCTTACTGGGGCACTGACCGGTTTTTTGGGTCGCTCATGGATTATTTACTTTTTTATATATAAAAAAATATTACATGGTCAATTATTCGTGATATAATTTCAAAGGTAAATTTGATTACTGACTGTTCGCTAAAGTGCCCTGTAATCATAAAAAAAAAAGTGAAACTGGAGCCAAATAAGCGAAAAACTATTGAAAACGGCTGCACTTGAAATGAATGCACAGATAAATAATTATTATAATTTTATCTGATCTATGAGTTATTCCCTTTGAATGCAGAGAATTCCACTACCCTAAGTCACTGGTTCTCAGTTCATTTGATTTATTCGGCAGTCGGTAGTAGCTCAACAGCCAACATTCAGTGAATGGTTTTTCACTGGCTAATATCACTGATTCGGTCCTAGAATGTGAAATAAGATATCAAAGAGACTGAATTCATATACTGTTTAGAAATCACAGAATACGACTAAGCCTACGTGTAAATATGTCGGTCCTATAATGGTAAACAAGATATTGACTGTTGACGGTAAAGCAAGCACTTTTGACGCCCTAGTTACTTTTTCTTATCAGCCATTATTTATCCTTCCCACACTTTTTAAAATAAATATTGCCATGTAAGTAATAAACACAGTAAATATATTTCACCGAACTTGAAAGTTAACGTCCAAGCCTACAATTAAAAAAAATTATTGAATATTATTCCAAATGAGAAGCCTCCAAAAAGTGCTCACTCTACCGTGAATAGCATATATCAAAGATAATGCAAATCAAAGATTGTTTGCAAATTACAGAATACGACTAGATCTACTTAGAAATGCATTGGTACTAAAGTGATGCCTATCAGTTCACAACAAGCAAGGAAATGGAATTGATGACATCGCGATACAGTAGCATATAACTCAAAGAGCATTTGTGACGTTTGGGTAATACATGAAAAGACGCTGGAATATCAATGAGGCAAGCATAATATAAATAAAACGCCGAAAATAAATTTCTCTCTCTAGAGGTGACGGATGTAAATCGTACAGTAATATGCAAGAATCGCATGAATCCCTCGATGCCAAAATGTTTACTTAATATTCATAACGATATAACATGCTTTTTGACAATAACACTGCCGCATAATATTTTCGATATTGGCTACAGAACACGTTCGCTCTGATTCAGGAGACATTGAGATGTCATTTAATCTTTTACAGCAACCGATTTATTAAACAAATTGGTGAAAGGAAACGTGTGATTTCCGCAGATAGTGTTCTCTACGATAATCTGTAGTCCTTTTGAGCATAAAGTGTGATATCAGTTTTAACCATCGAGTTTGAAGGTGTCGCTGGTCGTGAAATCGTTCGCAGTTGTAGGGAAAGGAAAGTTTACTGGCAATAACATAAAGACCAGGGGTAATTAAACTACTCCAGATGAAAGATAATTCTTTGATAATAGGTTATAATGAAAAATTAATGTTCCTTGCAATATTTCGGAAAGACATTAAACGTTTTTCTAAGAATGTATCATCAGCACCTTATATTCAAAACGCCATGCAGAACAGCGCAAACAAACGACACAAAAATGGGATCTGCTGTCCGTATTCCAATCAGACAAGCTATACAGGATGATTCTAAAATCATGGGACAAACATTGAGGGGTGGTAGAGCTCACTAAAACAAACAATTATTGTATAGGAATATATGGGCGGAAGTGACGCGTTGAGGCACAAACAAAAAAACATAACAAATTAACGGAAACATAAAATGTTCATTAGCAGCATACGTAACGAGTGATTCCATACAGAAAATGTTAAAAAAAGTTGCTGGAAATGCATCCACCAACAGTCACGCATTCTTGGCGACCTCTACATATGGCGTGATTGGCTGACAATGGTCGCAATCAAACGGTGCGCCAGTGACCTGCTGCATCAGCATCAGCATCACTCCACCGACGCTACCAAGCTTGCATTACTGTTGGTTGTAGCAATTTTGAGCCATTATTATAAACATTGCTGTAAAAAGGCATTTAGCGGTGACGTAAATAAACACTGTGTTGCATTTCATGTGTTATTTTTGTGCTACCGCAGATTTTTTTAAGGTCTTTTTACTCTACACAACTTTTACTACATGATATTGTTCCATCTTTAACGGTTTAGACAGCGTATTGCAAGAGAGCGCACTGGCGGCAAACTTTTTTCCTACTTGATTCACTATTATCGTCACTGCTTATTCCTTATGTTACTTTACGTTACAAAATATATACTAAAACCTGGCCAGAGAACATAGCTATGAATGAAAGAAAAAAACGTAAATCGGATACGTGGTTCTCGAGTGATAAGCGCACTAACAGACAGACAGAGAGACGTTGAGTTTTATAATATGTATAGAAGAGAAGATCAACATTGTAGGCTGAAAAAAAAAAATTGCATTTGCAATGGCCGAGGTTTTTTTGGTACTTTCTTGAAGTATGAACCCACCCCATGGCTAGCTTTAATTAATAACCGCTGGCCATTCAAGATACTCACTTAAATTGGAACTAGACGAAATCTCAAGTAGTTACTACGAACACACCGTTACCAATCTACAATATACAACATTTGTGATGAAGCGGCTTGTGCCTTCGCATGGCGATAAAAGTTTCACATTTAATGAAAATACGCTCGTAATATATTCCATGGTACAGACAGCTTAATCGCTACACATTTAATTCGGCCTTTTACAATTCCGCTTTCTGAAGCATAATGCTTGTGTCTTGCGGTGAAGTAAAGTGTACAAAACTTAGCACGAATATTCAAAAACTCTATGTGCCAATATGTTATAATTTACTAACAGTGATATAATATGATTGCGCTTATTAACTCACGCGCTTTTATGGATATGAGATATTCTCTGGACGGCTTACACACGTAGGCAAATTTAATCAGTATACACCTAAATACGTCATATGTGCATGTGCTACCCAGTATTTGAAGCCGGAACTTCCATTGTGGATGGTAACGCCTGAGGTAACTCCGCCACGCCCATTTAACATGGCTTCCATTTCGTAGCGCAGACGCTGACTTGCATATAATACTTTAGTAAGTTACCAACTTAGGTTTTGCAGTTGGTAAGATACCGTGATCCCACACTCTTAAATCTGTATCAGCGAGAATTTCACTGTTTCTATCAGTAAAGAGTACCTGACTGTTTCAACAGTCACTTCAGTTAATTTAACTGATGAATCAGTAAAAAAAATGCCGTTTTTCCTTCACTTATTGATTCAGTGACATTTTCCACTGATTCATTAGTAAGTTTTTTTCGCTGTTTTCAGTGGTTTGTTTTTTTGTGATGTATCAGTTAAATACCGTGTAAATATGGCCATCAAACAACGTTTAAAAATGTCTGTTAATTAACGTGTATCGAGTAAAATAACAAAGAATAAACTAAATCAACCAATACAGAATACTTTACAAAATGTGTTTCCGTCTTTCAAAACATCATTTTAGGAGGTAATATGAACAGTCATCCTTTCCTTTCATTTTCACGTCTTTCATTTCGTTTTCATGCAATCATCACAGGCGCTCTGTTTGATGGTTAAAACTACATATAATGTGGTGAGGAGAATGCTCTCACATAAACTATTAGTTTTAACAATTCTAACGGTACCAATTGAACCAAAAACTAAAAGTAAGGTCATAAAATTTTAAACTACACGCTTTCGAAAACGAAGAATACACCTTATACTTTCATCTAAAATCAGTTGGTATGATAGCACAGATGATAAGGCAATGATTTATGACCAACGTGGTGAAGGGTGGGTGAGTTCAATCCCAGGCACATGGAATTTTTTTTTAAATTACGGTAAATTGCGAAATATAAATAGCAAACTATCGTAAATATGTTTATTTCTCGTAATTATTTTGCATAATTCAATAAAAACAATATTAAATTCACCACTGCAGTTGACCATCACTTATTCAATCAGTGAAATTTTTTCGCTGAAGCAATCAGTGGTTTTTTACTGATTATAATTGGAGCAATTTTTATTGATTTCAGTATTTGAATTTTACTGTGAATCAGTGGTTTTCCACTGATTCGAATTTAGAGTGCATACGCGATGAATAATGAGTAAACTCCAAGGTAATGCATGAGCTGATGAGCTTTATTTCTCATTAAAAAAAACCCATCCCCCATCATTTTCGATAACAATTTGCTGTTGGTATAATATAAATATTCCATTGTATAATTTTGGCTACGTATGTTTTAGAGGCGTTCCGATATCGTTTACCAAGTAGTCAGCGGAAAGATACAAGAGAACCGAAAATAAATGCCGGTGTTTGGCTGCGTCGTGGGTTTTAAGAAAATGACGTCTGCGTTAGCGAGTGATATTTTCTTTGGGGTTATGGGAACGAAACGAAAGTAATGATGGCTTAAGTCGACAGATACAGACTATATCGTTCGTTTAGCACCAAAACCAGCGAGCTAACACATCGGAGTGTCTAGATATGCTGTCCGGAAACTCACGTCCACGCCCAAAATTTACGCAAGTTGTCACGGTCACCCTCCTGTGCCTCACGCATGCGCGGCGCACAATCTGTGTCATGTTGACATCGTAGTCTTACTCCCGATCGTACAATGCCACATTTATTTAAATCGTGCTGTTTATCGCGAAGTTACAGTGTCGGAATGGATGACCCTGCAAACGTTCCCGCGACGTTTCCGTCCTGGCATCCCACGTGTCGGTCTCATTTCCAAGACGTATTCACACGGGGGAAAAAAATGTTACTCGATGCTCCACATTACCCAGTCTTACACGTCGCACAAGCCAATGCATGGAAGGCGACGAGGCAAAACATTCTGCCGAAATATTTCAGCCTCTGAGGTGACAGCGATCGTTCTCGACTATTACCAACGGGTACGTTGGTCTGCCCCATGTTAAGCCAGTCGATACACTTGCCGAAGATTTATGAGGGAATTGGAGTAGCGAGGTATGGGCAGCTCTTAAAACATCGAGGTCTTGAGAGCCGATGAGGGAGGAGCGAAGTGGAGATGGAGCAGCGCTCAAATGCAAGGGGCGGGCAAACGGGAGATCCCCGAGAAAACCCACCGAACAGCGGCATCGTCCAGCACGATTCCCACGCACGAAAATCTGGGAACGACCCCATCGGGAATCGAACCAGGCTCGTCTTGGAGGGTGGTGAGTGCTATAGCCGCTACATAATCACGCCCCCTCTCTTCCAAAAGGGTTTGCGTCGATAAGGGTGGTCAGGATTTTCAAACCTATGCTTCAGCGAAATCGGTACACGGGAACAGGCTACGAGAAACGAATTTATTTCTTGCGGCTGACGGTCGCGTGTTTGAATGAAGTTAGTTGCTAAGAATCCGAAAATTCGGGACTGCAAAGGGCTAAGCTACAAGCGTTGACGCTACAATAATGCCTTGCAATAAGTCTGTAATCCGCGGAGAGCAAAGCCACTGGCTATAGTCGTTGTTAAACGCTGCCGCAACTCTAAACGTCAGACGCAATTTGGTACAAAGTTGGCCAAATTTAAAATCTTAACGTTTACCGCCAGCCAATCAGAATTCAAGATGTCAGCGAAAACAAGTAGTACGGACGTTCGGTTATAGATGGACTGACTACAACTGTAAAATTTTATTATGTTCATTTATACGACATGAATAAATCACAAATAACCCAAAAAGCATTAAAAAATAATTTTGCGTATCTATGTGCACTCTTGCATCAGTAAGTGGTAGCAGAGTAGTAAATTGGCAAACAATGAACTTAACGACTATTGTTCAAATATAAATAAAAAAGTAGATATCTTCCATTTTTTTTTTAACTAACGAAATATTTTTATATACTGGTAAACATCCTCGTAACGTAAATTAAACTTCATTTTCAGAAACTCTCTTTGTAAGCTTTAAACACGCAGAAAAAACGTAGTAGCAAATTTACGGAGAAGTTTCACGAATTCACGGAAAAAACTGTGACGTTAACGGAAAGTAGGTTATTAGAAAAATACCTGGATTCCATTGGAATTTTTTGTATTAGTGTACACGAAGTCACGTTAAACAGCAGCACTGATTTAACCGTAGTGGCGATGAGTGAGTGAGTCTGAAAATGCACCTCTTAAAACAAATACGTAATGAGAACAACGAAGGATGTCGGAATAGAGAGGCGGCTGCTAGTCGTGTCGAGGGAGGAATGGAAAGAAAGAAAGAGAGAGAGAGAGAGAGAGAGAGAGAAACAGAATCCAGGTTGCTACCACCACCGAGAACAATAACAATGAGAATTAGTTTTTTTTCTTTTCTATTTACGTGCAGAGGTCAAGAGCGCTTCGGGCATCAAGTAACCGCTGAACACGTTAACTGAAGCTTACAGTATTTTCAAAGCCATCGTAGGAAAAACAAGAAAGGGAAACGCTAGATAACGGTTTTGCAAATTTCACGAGGAAATATTTTGCAACAGTTATGAATTTCTGAAAAGCTTTTTCTGGAACCATAGAGTCCATTTAACTGGTTATCTCTTAAGACTGTTACACAATTGAAAACACACTTTATCATTTGACTTTGCGTTTGCTTACTGACGTGTTTTTTTCCTACGGAGCATGACACATTGGGACAGCCAAAGTTAAAGTCAAGCGTTTATCGGGTTACGATTTCGAAAAAATGAAACTTAATGTCAGTCAAGCAGCCATTTTGCAGAGAATCAGTCAGAGGTTAGGTGCAAGGAATGTATGTGGTTGTTTTGCTGTGAGATGCTTTTCACTTTGGCATATTCAGCCAAGCTATTGGAAATATTATTTTTTTAAAATGACAAACTAATACTACATGTAAAAAGGATATAGAACCTCACACAAACAAGACACGATTTTTTAAAATTTGGTTTGAAATGACATTTGTACATAAAGGCTTTGGTTTATTTGAGGAAATGCGTGTTTATAATACTGTAACGCGCGGACCCCCGCACTGGGCGCGGGTGCTGTGTTACTTAGTTATGCGCCCTCCCGTTCCTGAGTGAAGAGGGGGGAGGGGTAATCCACCTCGACCCTTCCCCCTTTCGTGCAGACCCGCTAACCACTACGTCACCTCAACCGGTGGCCAGGGAAATGATTGACAGCCAACCTGGCTGACTTCACAACCCCTCCTCCCCCCTTCCGGACGAGTCGACGACTTGAGAGGACGAGCAAGAATTTTCTGGTAGTAATTTTCCTTGGCGCAACGCGGCATGTGGAGAAGGTTCTCGACCACGACCGGCGCTGTTTATAAATATCGCCGCAACTGGAGGATCACCAGACTTTGTGGTAGCCATGTGGCTGAAGTGTATTGATCGGTTTAAGACTGGTGCAGCGAATGACAACCGCGTTAAGGTAAACGGTGGGCGAATGCATGTGTGTGTAGCGTAGATGGAAGAGAGTGCTACTGTGCATGAGGGCACTAGGAGTTCTCTGGATCATTCCGGACTGGTGGAATTTTGACTGAGTTTAGGTAGGACTGTATAAAAGCGTAATACTGACTTTATTGTAAATATCGAAACTGCAAAATTTGGACATATGATTTGTTAAGTAATAAAACAAGTTTTGACACACTGTTAAGAGGACCAGTTTTTGTTATTTGATAGAATTAGTTTCTTTGAGGAGATTTTAAACGGTATTGATTAAATTTATTATTTGTAAATAGCAAGTAGCAGCTATTTATTTTATAATATTAGGTTGATAGTATATTCTTTGTAGTGTTTGTATATAAATTAGGAAAATATTATTAACTATTCTATGTCATTAAGACCTCAATCCCTTAAAGAACTTGGTTAAGCCCAATGACTTTCAGAAACTATGTAACAATACTTTTTCTGGTAATGATTTATTTACATAATAATATTGACATTTTTATGAAGATTGCAAACACGATTTTCAATCGCATTAACTTTACTTTTGCATTGGGTATCGTTGCTATCATGTTGCGTTTTTCAAATACACGCTGCTTTTGGTAATTTTGCACAAACTGTAGTGAAACACGAAAATACATGTACAGTGTGATACTTTTATACAAATATACTGAGGATTGCCAAAAGATAAACAATAAACCTTTTTATAAACTTAAACTTTCTGTATAAATTACAGTTTTTAAGTGTTAAACCACATATTTCAATGTTAGTATAAAAGCATGCCACCTACGTTTACACAACACTTTAAAATGTTAAAACCATGTTGCGTTTGTAGAAATATATATATATTGGTAAATTTGATCTAATGGTAGTGTTTCCCAAACAAAAAAAGATGCTTATTATACGTAATTTCAAAGAAATGTACTGAGGATGTCGAAAAATAATAATTTGGTTTTGAAAACCTGGAAATTTTTGATATAAAAAAGTTTATGCACGTTTATAACTTTACATTACACGGTTTTTATACAAACCAGCTACCATTATATATTTTACACAACGTTTATTTTACTACCATATTTCGTTTTTACAAATGAGCACAATGTTTTGGTAAAACATATTTTGCAATTTTTTGAAATTGAGCTATATATTAGTGACATAACACAGAAAAACATGTACATTGTACGTAATTTCGCACAAATGCATTGAGGATGATATAAAAGTAAATAATTACCACTAAAACATAAAAATTCTCTTTATATTACATAGGCCTAATTAGGTATGTGGTTAACTGCACATTTTATTTTATGTAAATTGACGTGCCTCGACTATGTCCGAGGGTTATTCGGAAAGTAAGGTCCGATTTCTTTTAAAACATAATCTATCACAGATTTTTTCAAAAAACTTTTTTTATTTAATTCCTTACATGTTTCTCTATTTTTCTACATAGTTTCCTTATTTGTTTAAACATTTGTCATAACGTTCTACAAGCTTTTGTTTGCCTAAGTCATAGACGTCTGCCGCCTGTGAGGATAACCAGACTGCAACTGCTTATTTCACCTTTCATCCTCTCTAAAAACTGATCACCTTCCTTATGATATCGGTCCAAAAAATCAACAGCACAAGCCATTCTTTTCATTTGGTGTTCCTCAGTAAGCAGCCCGGGAACCCAACGGGCGCACAATTAGTGAAATTGCTAATTTTCAGAGACAATTTTGTGCAAAGTTGTTCTACCCACATTCGGAAATTCCAATGCTAAAGTTGAAATTGTGAATCGCCGGTTTTCAAGAATCTTTTCGTCCACGGCTTTGACCAAATCTTCTGTGATCACTGATGGTCGGCCTCATCGCGGTTCATCATAGACATTTTCCCGTCTGTCCTTGAAAGTTCTCACCCACTTACGCACTTTGCTGTCACTCATCGCATTGGGGCCATACACCTGACTTATCTGTCGATGAACTTCCACTGCTGAAACGTTCCTTGCTGTTAAAAACCGAATCACTGACTGTATTTCACAGTCGGTGGGCTGATCAAATGTTTTAAACATTTTGAACTGACACTGTTAACAGCACACTGCAACAATACCAATACAAATGGCGTCGTTTGACGAGCAAGGCATGCCGGGAGTCGGTGCGCATGCGCGTTACAATGCTCGCGCGACATTCGATTAACTACAGTGATTCGGACCTTACTTTCCAATTAACCGTCATATATTTACACTACATGAAGATATTTTACAATTATATTGCTTTGTACAAATTCACAAATTAAATTTATTCTGACGAATTTGGACTTAACAGTAGAGAGAAAAAAAGAATAGGTTCATGATGCGTAATTTTTCACAAACTATTGATGATATTAAGTAAAAAATTAAACATTAAATTGCTTGTACCTTCTTATATTATTGTGTAGTTTACACCACGAGAAGTAATTTTACTAGGACAATGCTTTCGTATAAATGCAAACTTTGTTTGTTATATTTTACAGTTAACGATGGCATTACATGAAAACTAATAGTACTTTACGGTTATTTCACACAGTTGTCTTGAGAATGGCATTAAAAAAATCAAAGCTGATGGCTGTTGGAAAAAACAACAAAATATCAGAAAATGTGTAATATTTTTCATAAAACTAATTTATATTTACTCTAAATTCATATATAGATGGTAGCTGTAGATGCTATGTTATGCTTTGTTTTGGTTGCGTTATTAAGTTTCCAATTTTCGCTTTTAATTTCTTGGTAGTGCAATTTTTATTGTCTGACAATTTTTCCCTGCGTTGTTTGTTTTGTTTATTGTAAAATTATAGTACTTTAACACTAATTTATAGTAAACACTGGTTTGTAGTTATTGAGCACTGATCACTACAGTTATTTTCTGTTTCAGTAGCGTAGTCGTTATATCATAACACTGGTATAGATACAATGCAGTAGCTAGAGTAGTAACCTAATTTTTGGACATCCCTGACAGATGGCAGTCACCCCGGTGACTAAGCGCCCCGCAGACATTCCTTTCCTCCCTCCCCCTCCCCTGACCATATACAACAAGTCTCCACACATGCAACCACCCCGACGTCGTAAATAACTCTCGAGTTGATAGTAAGCGCTCAACTGTTCCTCCCTTCCCTGGTCCACTGTCGCCAACTCGAAATATACCATCTAAACATTCGTTCGTTGATGCTAAACCTTGAGGAAATGAGAAAACTTATTTAATAAATTTCATACCTTCACTATAAGCAGGAGCTGTCAAACCCTGAGTTATGTTCAAAGCTGTCGGATATTTAAGACTGCGAATTTGTTCTAAAATACACGATATCTGACAAATCGGAGGGGAGATATTTGTGTCTATATACACAGCAGTGTCAATTATAAAAATAATAACGTCGAAGAGATTGTAAGCAAAGATTGGGGGCTTGACAAGCTGTGGCTTGTGATTTGTAGTAGGCATTGCAAAACCACATTTGGTGTTGCTTCATACGTAACGTGACAATTTATTTTTTCCCTCAGAGTGGGAAGCCCTAAAATAATAATAATAATAATAAAATATATGTTTTGTTATAAAAATACAACACGTGTTTATAATAAAGTTAATGTTTATTGTTCAAAAATTAAAATAAGAACTCATCTTGTGCAGTCTGGTGGTTGGCTTCTTATATTTTTCGGATGAGCAAATTTGCTTTAACATATCATATTTAGTTTTTAAGTAGGAATGGAGCTGTTGGCATGACTGGTTTATGTTACACTTTATTATCAGAAAGGGTTTTAATACTGGGACTCCTAATTGTGTTTTTTCACTCGTCCATATTTTATTCATATGGGAAAACACTCTTTCGACATGAGCGTTACTGCCAGGCAGACATAAAATGTACTCAATTATTATACGAAAATTCGAATAATTGAGATTATTTGTTTGAAAGTGTTTGAATATTTCAACCCAACGATCTTCAGCAGCAATATCCTCAGCGTTCCATTCTGTTACTTTCTCAGCTGTAATATAATTGGAAATCAACGAAAATTCGCCAAACACCCCTTTATCTTGACTGCTACTGAGAAATCCCTTCTATATAAGCAAATCCATCACACTTTGAATCTGCTCCCACGTGGGGACCGTGGTCAGGTTCGCCCATTCAAACACTTCTAATTCTGTGTTGAACTGACACCACTGCTCCAAGTATTCTTTACTTGTCTTGTAAAATTATGCTGCCGTTGTTTTCACATCTTCCTCAGTGACAATACCAATTTCTTGTAATTTCAATAATATCCTACGGGCAGCGTGGGGAAGAAAGAATGCATTTTGTTTCAGTGTCAAATTTTCTTTGAGCCGATTAATTTCCTTCGCGGTCTCTATTGCAGACACGATTTGTCCCTTGATCTTTAACACAGCTTGATGAAAAGTAGCTGCCTGTGCATGCATAAAAAATAACCACAATTTAGCGCCTTCATTCTCAAAAAATGCTTTTAATATATTTGGGCATTTATAGATTCTCAGAAAATAGTTTCTTAGAGGCTGAAACATTTTTAAAACTCTCTTCAGCGCCAGCATTAACGCAAGTCTAGAAGTTTCTGATAGTATGTGTCAGCTGCATTACAGAATTCTTTAAGAGCTTCAACGCGAACGCTATTTATGTAAAAATTAAGAATAAATTTTTACAATAATAAATTCAAAATCAACAGGCACACAATCTAGAGCTATTTTAATCGCATTGTTGATTGTTTGAGCTCCACATCCAATACCTATGAGTTTCCTTCCAAGAGACTGGTTCAATTTGGCGTAAACATTATTAACTCCTTTTCTATTTTGTCATCCAAATTTACAGTTTGTGTTGTCTCCACAAAATGCCACAATTTTTTGTTTTATTTGATTCTTTGTTATAACTTGCGTCAAATAATCTACAACAATATCCGATGTCTCTCCTGGTTGCTGTTCAAATTCTAAAATCTTGACCTGTACTCCTTCGTGTGGTAAAAAATAGCGGGCTAAGATCGGAAATAATTTCGAGGAGTCATGATTTGAAGAATCTATTAATAAGGTAATACATTTAGTTTCACGCAAGTGTTCCTTTAACTCACGTGTTGCCATTCACATTCACAACAATAGCCTCAGATTTCGTACGAGCGCACCTAAATTTTTGTTCGAAACATGTCTTGTATTAGGTTAGAAGCACAATCATTCGAGCGAAAGCTATGATTTTCTTGCACTGTGTGAAATGCCCAAGCCCCTTCTGCCGCGGCAACTTCAAGATCTTTGGAAGACGGTGAATCGGTTTTCTTAAAGAAATTAAGCATCAATGAGTTTGAAGCGGTAGTATAATCGGATAATCTGTGTTTTTCTGTACGTAAATGTTTCTCAATATCACTAGCACCACCATGTGCAACACTAACATCTGTATGTCACTTTCCACATGTGACGTCTGTGGGAACACTTTTTTGATTTATAGAAGGATACTTGGTTTGCAAATTAATATTAAAAGTGCACTTGTGTTGAGGTATTTTAAAACTGCTATAATCACATAAAATGCAAAGATATGTCACACGGCGGATGCGTAATGATAAGTCAAATACTAATCAGTAACTTACTGACAGTTGAAACATTCACTGATTCGCCACCTACCCCCTCCTGTCCCGTCGCCCAGCACATCACGCCACCCGCTCCATTCCCTCGCGCATGCGCATGACGGACCAACAAAAGGCGCGGCGCGGGCGACAAGACTAATTGCTTGCTGCTTTTGTTTTGTCAAAGCGGGACATTTTTACGAATTAAAAAAAAACACCAGTTAAGTCAAATATGTTGTTCAGTATGGCATCTGTGTGTGTAGATTTGAAATGTAAATTTAAAATATTTCATTAAGAAAGAATAAAAACAAAAATCTTTCTTACTTAAAAAAAATAATAATTTTATATTTGAGGCACATTTTACTGAAGAACTGAGATTTTGAGTAATGTTCAACTGAAATAAAAATAAACTTGTATGAATATCGGTGATTCAGTCAAAGCTAACTCGGGTTATATAGGCAGTGAAATAGCGAAAACTTGAGGTACACATTTAACTTTAAACCACGTGACAGCTTTAGCCTTACCTAAAAAATGTCAAGGCTTAAAAAAACCTCTAAAGTTGAAAGTTTAATGCTGGCAACATTATCGAATAAGTGTATGACACTGGAATTTTCTTTATGCGTATTAATAAGGACTTAGTGGTTATTAAAGTTCAAGAGAAAAGTACGACTAAAATATTTTTAATAATCTAATGTCTTCTTTAACACAACACAAAATTTAATTAAATGTTTGCCCCCCTCCCCCCTCCTTCCCAAAAAAAGCCTGTATCAGAGCCTGGGGTGAAGGAGTTTTGCGTCATGTCGTTAAGAAAATCCAAGTTTTGCATTACGTCTAATGTGGCTATGGTGCCCACCAGACATTTCATGCAAACATCTGCACAAAAGAATGCGAAGCAAGGCAAATGACAAGACCAGGGGTGGACAAACTTTCAGCACTTTCGAGTCGTCTCGGGCTACACTTCTGTGACGCTCTAACTTTTCATTTCAGTTGAATTTTTTGCCTGAGGAGGCGGTGATTTTGTGAAAATATATCGAAAGTGTTAAGGGTGTTGAAAGGCAACAATTTCATTAGTTTATATTTCTTTCAAAACTGTTCAACTCAGACACATCCTACATAAAAATGCTATGAGCTAGGTCGAGTTAGCCGCCTGTGCAGCTGTCCGAGGTCTAGAAACACGGAAGCGCTATGGGTGACCCAGACACACGCATCACGCCTCGTCGTAGTCTCTAGGCGCAAGCCACTGGACTAGTGTGCAGCCTTCTTGTCGGCAACGCGCCTCTTTGACATTTTCAGAGGCGAACCTATCATTTTATGACGTAATACTAAAGGTAAAGGTGTTGTTCGTACCTATACCTTTTTAAATATTATGCACCAGGATATTCTTCTTACCTAAAAACGACCGCTAAAACACAATTTTTGCCTATTTCGATTGGCGAGAATATTAGCTTTAAATAAAAATTAGAAACATAAATGTATATACACGTGTAACGGATCGGATCTTAAATGTTATTCCTAAGCAGACATCACACACGCAAGTGAAAAAGTTTCTTACTAAAACGTCTTCTGCCAAAGTTTTGCTCACCATTTGGTGGTCAGGGCAGGCGGCACCCTTAAGGAAAAAGTTTAGAACACATGCGCGTATGTAACCAAATTAAGTTAAGAGAAAACAGGCCATCCATTACATAAATAGTGGGGAAAAAAACCCAGCAAAAAAATTTAGATAATACGCTTTATGCCCTGAACAGTGCTACGTATTTATATTTCCGAATCAAAGCAATATTCCGTGGTGAGAAAAACCCTAGTATTTCAAGTTGTATTAATTTTGAACATTCAGAGGAAACGTCTATGTTCACAGACCAAAAACCTGACTATTTGAAAAAATAATCCAGTTTTCTTATAGATAATTTGTTTTAAATTACAGAGTACGCGTCATAATATTAGAGCTAAATACCGATTCTTAAATAGTACCCAGTTCTTTATGAAACTGCAGAAATACCTACGCATGTTGGCAATGTTTAAGCTCATGCATGGCAGTGTACTCATAGACATAATAACTATTAATTTTCGAATGGTCAGAAACGAGAGCTAAATCACCCATTATCGGTGTTAATTATTGCGACAAACTTTGTGCACCTCCATCATGCCCAGAAAGAATTCAGATGCTTGCTAGCATACTTGCGCTCTATCAGCCCCTCGTGATGCCCTGAAGATTCAAAATCTCGTATGATAGAAGAACATAAGCAATAGACTCACAAAAAAAATTAAAATACTCATGTTTACGCACACGAGGATTATTTCCCATGCAATATTAAAATAATAACAGGCTGCAAGAGATATTACTCAGGTCAAAAGGCCTACTGCAAATTTCGAAATTATGAAGATTTGGACCTATAATTTCAGGCTCTCCATCGAAAACGGCACCCCAGGCCCATTTTGCAATGAAGACCACTTCCACGGTGTTGCATAAGAGGGGGACTGCATTGGCTAGAGCTCTCGTTTCCCATCACAAGTATGCTGTAGCATCCTTTCTTTTGTACGAACACTTTCGCACAGGTGTCCACCTCATCACCAGCCTATTCTTCACTCGGCCTCTTCCCCCCAACACGACGAGACAAGTTCGATTTCCGGCAGGGTTGCTCCCAGATTTTCGCCCTTTCATTTTTAAAAAACATTCCTTCCTCACGTCGTTTGTTTGTCAAGAAAACTCAGCCTACTGAAACAGCCCGAGAAAGACATTATACTTCAGATTGAACCATATTCCCCGTAACGCACTTTCTTGTTCAGTTTTTCTTTAAAACAGACCATATCAGTCAATTTTATGCACCACTGAAATAATAAATTTTTCAGAAAAGCAGTATGGTAAGTTTCAATAAAAAAAATGTGAAAAACTAAGAACACATATGTGTATTATCCTACTTTTTCCATGCATTCAATGTTTGCATATATCTGATGTTTGCAGATGATGGATAGTACCCAATGGTTTTATTCGATGTAACCCCTTTCATTAAGTTCACTGAAGATTAAAGATATCTCCTCACTGTGAAAGGCAGTCAAATGTCTGAGTCTATAAACAAGTGTATTGGGGTCTTCAGGAAATATGAAGTCTGTGTTCTTATCGTCTTCTGCATTATTTACGACACTTTTTTTTCAGCAAAGCCGGTGAGGAGATGTGAGAGGACGTCGAAAAAACCACCACTGTTTTCACCGTCAACACTGTCTTCAATATCGTATACATGGCCCTTCCATTTTTTACAACTATTCGAGCCGGGACGAAATCTCATGTACGCTGAAAAAACTTAGGAAAAATCAATAACATATGACTCACTATAACCTGTTTTATTTACAGAATATTCTCACAACACACTTCGATTGTGATAAGCACGGGTATTTACGGGGGAGCTTGTCATGCAAAAATAGCCTCCCGTGAACTCTGGTATGTATCGACTCGGGAAATAATCGTTGAAATACCACTGCCGTCAATACCAAGCACAGTGGAAAAGCATCTCTTTGAATATTTACGAAAGAAAAACTTATATGAAAATCTTACTGTCGAGTATAACAGAGATCACGATCTGATCATAAATATATGATTGCAAATATGCATCAAATCGATTTTGAGCCATGGCGATTACGTCCAGGCACATACTCGTGTTTTTTAAATAATGCCTTGCTCCCTAGGGTGAAAACGAACCAATGCTTACACAAGTAAAAGTTCTCAACATCGCACCTCAGTCCTTCACCAGAGATAAAGTAATTCTTTATTCCATTAAAATGACGGCAGCAATAAATGCAAGCCCTATCCCCGATGCATAAATATTTACAAATTGTTTTGTGAACACTGCGATAATCGCCATCCCAGAGAACTACGAAACGTGACGGTGGAGATCAGGCACCCTTCCTATAATGATTATTTTGCACCGACACAGCAGCGGACACGTGAAATACTTCACACCATCCTCTCGAGAGCAGTTGCACAGCTACCAGAGCGCACGCCTCCCATCAATGCGGGCTAGGTTCTATTCTCGGCAGGGGTAGCACCTGTATTATCACGCATGTGGGAAACGTGATTGATGCCATTGCCAACAGTATTACCTGTGATGGACTTGGCGATGTCCGGCAGATTTTCTCGGGACACTTGGCCTTCTTCGCCGACCTAAACGTCCTCGCCCATTTCAGCTGCAAATCTCCCTCTCAATTCAAAACGCACGGTGACCCCTGACAAAAAAGTACTGGTTTGGATAGGGTAAAAACGGGTAAAAATCTTTATATGGACGACCGCTCCTCCACGCTGAATGATGAGCTAACTGATTCTCAGTTGACAAATTTTTAGACATTTGGTATCTTCCACTGGAAAACTCATGCGTTGAACGGCGTTTCCGACACTTAACTCGATAAAATAACAATTTTTCACACGTCAGTTACTCTTCATCAGTGATATTCATTGATTAACATTGGTATTAAGCGTTTTTTTTTAAACAAACTGTCATCTCTGTATTTGAAAAGTGGTCAACTGAACACGTTTGAGAGCCCGCTTTGTTCCAGCTTACTGCCCATTTGTGAATCGTGCTGGCACACCTGAAAATTGGCATTGCCATCACCTTTTCGTCCGTTAATCGCGTACTGATCAACACAGAAAGTGAAATTCTTAGAAAAACAAACACATATCTTCGGGGTGCAAGTGGGTGAGCGGTTAGCCTGCTCGCCTCCCACCAATGCGAACCGGGCTCAATTCCCGGCCGAGTCACTCTCGGATTTTCGCATGTGGGAATCACGCCGGACGATACCGCTGGTTGGTGGACTTTCTCGGGGATCTACTGTTTCCTCAGTCCTTTCATTCCGGCGCTGCTCCATACTCACCTCAATCACACTCATCGGCTCTCAAGACCTCGCTGTTAAAAGCCGCCTAAACCTCTTCGCTCACTCCCTCTTAACTCACACATGTACGGAGCCGGTCGTTCCTTTAAAGTTCATATATATCATACAAGCTGAGTATAAAAGAATACCCCAACTTTGAAGGCCTATAATTTAAACCAAATAACCCACAACCTTGATTGACCAATAAAATGAAACGTGGAACCGTGAAGTTTGTTTACCATACATTTCTAAATGTTCAATGTGACACCACGAGCGGCGCGAACGACATCTACAAGATAAACATTCTCGTTACACACACTTGTCATTATGTCAGGTGTTACGGTTTGGATGGCGTCCGTAATTCTCGTTTTGAGATCGTCAATGTTAGCCGGCAAGGTGGAGGAACACTTGATCCTTAATGTAACCCCCATAGAAAAAAAAACGCACGGGGTAAGATCCAGGCTCCTTTAGGGCCAGTGATGTAGAGCCTGGTCACCAACTGCTCCTCGACCAATCCAGCGCTGCGGCAACGTTTCGTTCAGGTATCCGCAAACAGCTAGGTGCCAATGGGGTGACGCACCATCCTGCTAGAAAATGAAGTACATCGCCGCCTCTTCTAACTGAGGAATCAACCACTCTGTAAGCATGTACAAATAAGCGATTCCAGTAATAGTGGGCTCGTGAGAAAGGAAAGGGCAGAAAACAGTGTCTTTGGATATAGCAAAAAACACGTTCACTTTAGGGGAAGCGCGCCGGTGTTCGGTGGTTTCATGTGGAGGCTCCTGAACCCATATCCGCACGTTGTGCCTGTTTATCTTACCATTTGAATGGAACGTCGTTTCATCGCTTAAAACCAGCTTAGACATGAAGGCATCATCTACCTTGTTCTGGGCAAGAACGAACGCGCAGAAATCACGTCTCAGTTCTTTATCCCTTTAGGAAAGAGCCTGTACAATCTGTAATCTGTATGGTTTGTAAAGCAATCGCTTTCGCAACACTGTCCATACCGTCGATTGAGGAATTTGTATTTCCCGGCTAGCTTGTCGAGTTGATTTTCTCGGACTGCGAACAAAATCTTGTGGAATCCGTTGCATATTCTCATCGGATACACGCGGCTGCCCGGAACTTTTACCTTTGCAAGGGCACCCTGTGTCACAGAACGGACGAAACCAACGTACGATACTCCACCTATAACGCAGAACGCCTACTGTTGTTTCGTCGCCGTCGTGATGCGGACGAACACACAACACACGCTCATAGTGCGATGACAGACGCTTCCAGTGTCATCTCTCGACACATAAAGGAAACATCAGACAAGCTCCTTCACATTGACGTGTCGAATGCGAGCTCGCTTCCCCCTCACCTCCTCAAACCGAGAGTTAGGAACGCCATCCAACCCAAACACCGTACATGCTGACAAGAGCGTGGAACGAGTTTGATTATCGCGTAGATATCGTTCGGACCGCTTATGGTGGTCACATTGAACATTTATGAATGTATGGCAAACAAACTTTACGGTTACACGGTTCTTTTGATTGGTCAATCAAGGTTGTAGGTTGTTTGGTTTTGATATTATAGACCTTCAAAGTTGGGTATTCTTTTATACTCTACCTGCATACAAAGAATATAACGTGGTATCCTTTCAATAATTTTCTGTCTGAGAAATTTGTTGAATACAAAACTTAATGATTTTACGAGCTAGATAACCTATAAATGCTTAAAAGCGGTGTTATATCACTATGTCACGTTTCGCAACATTGTTAAAAACGTTTCTTTTCCGTGAAAATAAGGAAAAGGCCAGTAAAAATTATCCAAAAATAACGAACATCCCGTGAATTTTACAAAACCTTTCATGGATTAACAGAGACTACCCGTTTATTATTAATCAGGTTTTCATATATTTCAAACTCACAAGACAAATAAAAAGAAAGAAAAAAATAATTTTTAATTTTTGTTATGTTGGTGTTTACCTCTGTATGAAAAGAAAATTATAAAATTTAAAACGAGACGGAAAGTTTGCCGTCTGTACGATGCTCACCACTGTGCGACCACTTCCCAGCGATAGGGAATGTGTTAACATGTTACCACAACTAATTAAAGGATGAAAATTTTCAGCTTCTAATAATGTTGAAGTGTATGCCGTGTAGCTAACTGGTTCGTGCTACTTTATGATGTTTGAAATCTTACGTTCAACAAGAGCAGGAGCAATAGTTTTCTAGTTTCAGCGGCACAGAACGCTTTTTGTATACTCGGGATTGTTCGTTCGCGAAATCCCGAAGCTGTTGGAGCTCAGTTCCATTTACATAACTTTACGGAGCGTGTTTGCGTATATTAACTGTATTAATGTGAAAATTTCCGTGAGCATACGGAGATGTTCAACAATGAGAAGAACTTACAACCGCGTTAGGTTTTCAAATCATATCCAAGTCTTTGATCTTACCGAGGATGGTAGGGTCCACGTTCTCGACGAAACGTGTCCCACTTACACAAATTTTTGAAGTTTGTAAATTATTCTTAGCAGTAGAATGTTCTAGACCAACAGCCCCCACCCCTTAGCCACTTTCAGTATCATCATTCACTCGAAAATCTCTCTCCCCCGTTTTCTTCTTCTCACATGAGTTTTGCGTTGTTGTTTCTGCTAGCCGGAGTTTTGAAGATTTTCGCAAGAGGGAAGCGAGGAGCCCCAGTTTTCTACTGTGTACGGGTATACCTTGCTTAATTACAACTTGTTCATTCGGCCAGCTTGGCTATGTTTTACTTTTGCACCGGGACGGGTTTTTTTTTTTTTTTTTTTTTTTTTACGGCACAACCAAATTTAGTAGGAGAACTTTTTAACTGTCACAGGATTCAAGATTAACGTGAGAGATTCTGTTTTTTTTTTTTAGTCTGTCGTCCATCTAAATTGAATCTCAGAGGTCCTGGGATATTCAAAGAACCTCAGGCATGTACTGATTCCCAGAGCAGGCAGAAACTCGATGACTCGAACAGTTTACATCCGCCATACGCTAAATGGACTTTACTAAATTACAGTCATTTTTTAAGGGTTTCTGAAGAAAAACAAACGATTCACAAAAATTTATTCCCGAATTACCTTTTTGTTATATTACAGCTAAAGATATTTTTCTTTCAGTACTGTCTCATTTTTATGTTACTAACTACCAATGTCATAATGCTCGCAGTCTGTGTTTCTGATTACTGTTTCATAAAGTTTTTAAAATATACAACATTTTTGAAGTTTTAATGCAATGCAAATATATAAAATGATTTTTAAAATAAGTGTGTGTCATCATGGTTGCATTACACTCAATTGATATCTAGTTTGTGACAATCTGAGCACTTTTCAAATGAACATCTGGAAAATATTCCATTCATGTAACTGCACGTGTGTATGTGTGTGTGTATTTATATGTATATATATATACATATTTATATTCATATATACACACACAACCAAAGTCAAATAAAAAGTCGATGTCCTGTAACTTGAGCATGGCCCCGCGCCCCGAAAATCCAGGAACACAGGAATTTTCCTGATAATCTGAGTGTGGCAGTTATGGGAGGTTGTCTGATTCGCACATCGTTGTAATAATATTGAATGGTAGGACAACAAACTCTAATGTTTTAATGTTGGTCTTTAATTAATTTGTATATAACCAAGGCTACCACATTTATTTACATTTTTTAATGTGCACACAGGCAGGAAAATTCGCGGTCTGAATAACCTTTCGGGTAGACTACAGAAACGTTGGTAAACTCAAGCTGATGTCAACTGCTCATTGACTTTTTTCTACTTCAGTGGCTGTCCATTTTTGTAAGCATATATAGCTGCTTTTTTATAATTATCTCCGACTCTTCTCGGACGTGACAAGTAAATCGCTTACCAATTGCGAGAATACCGCAAATCTAAGAGTGTTGGAAACTTGTATATCTTCAAATAAATCCGCGAATTGTCAGTTATTCCGGTAAAAATTGTTATAGAAATATATCTGCGTTGGGGCCGCGGTGGATGAGCGATTATCCGGCTTGCTTCCCACCTAGGCGAACCGGGTCCAATCCTCGGTCGAGTCACTCCGGGTTTTCGCATGTGGGAATCGTGCTGGCCGATGCCGCTGGTCGGCGGGTATTCTCAGGGTCCTCCCGTTTCCACCGCCCCTTCATTCTGGCGCTGCTCCATACTTGCCTTGCTTCACCTTTATCAGTTCTCAAGACGACGATGTTAAGAGCCACCCAAATATCTTCACTCACTCACTCATGTATCTGCGTTCCAGAAGATTTTTGGAATAGAAATAGTCCATTGTGGAATGTTGACGAACTTTTCAACCATGTGCAAATACAACGCAGAAAAATATTTGTAAAGCAACTACTTTAAATTAAAAAGCTACATAAATTGAAAAAGAAAATGTTTTGAAGAGTATTTTATGACGCAAATTTACAATATTATAAATAAGTTTGGCGATGAGAATAGCTTACGACATTTCATAGATGCTCAGAAATTGCAAATGGGAAACGGAAAGGAAAACTGAATGATTGTCGCTAAACATTCTCACGAATAAGTCATGTCTTGCATTACATCAGCATCTGCAGACGGTATTCTGGAGGCAACTTTTAAACTTTATGTGAAGGAAGCTGATGAAGTACGTGCTTCATCTTTTTTTTTTTTTTACTCTTTAGAAGGTATACATATTTACTTTGACTTTATGTCATTAATGCACTTTTGATGACTTTTTTCACAGCATTTGCGTATACTTACGGGAGTATTTAGAAACACAAGCAGACAGAATCAGCTTAAATAGTTGAAAGAATATCTTACAAATATATATTAAATGCTCTTCGGGACGCTTATGTTGCACTGTAGTATGTTTGTATATGAATAAGTTGTTACACGATGAAGATCAGAAAAAGCTTAAAACAATGTAACTGCAATAGAAAAAAAGCAATTATTAAAAAATCTCCTAGTTTTCTATTAAAAGCCTTTAAATGACACACGCTGTTTTTTTGTGGCCTGATTGTGATGAAGTTAACGCTGAACCTCCAGATGATGACCAAATATTCGTAGTAGTGGCATGAAACATTTTCCAATTATGAAGGAAGTGTACGATTTGTGTATGGCTATTCCTAATGACACTATTTAAGATATAAAAAAATTACTTTATAAATGTTCGTTTCAAGGAATGATGATGATTTTACTAAACATTAAATTTAATATAGCCTAAAAAATAATGGGCCTGTCAGTATTATTTCCTGCTTCTTTGTCTTGTCCCAATATGTTCGTCAACTTACCCCACACATAGGGCAAGATGGTAAATAAACTGATATTTGAGGTTTTTTCCCCTTTTAATACTCCTAAATAAATAAATACAAATGTGTTAATATATTATGACAATATATAGAATACATTTTATGTGAATATATAACTCTAAGAGTCATCAAACGTTTGTTTCTTAATATTATTCTCTCTCAAAACTTAACAGCTTTAAATAATCCCGGTCTGCCCTCTGTCTTCTTATTTGCGATGCTATTTCCTTCTTTATATATGTATTTCCACGACAAATTTTTATTTTAATATCTTTAACACACTACAAACTAAGTACTTCTCTTTTCAATTCTTTCTAATCAAGTTGTTTTCGCTGATGTGATTAAGTAGGAGCAACATTTAACCCTCTCTTTCTACCAATAGTAGTTAATATTTTAATAGTCCGTATACAGTTCAGGCGACTGCTGCTAACTTGTCAAAACCATAATCAGAAGGCTATCGAAAGAAATTCAGTGCCAACATTTTCGCAAATTCCATCCCTAGAGGTAATTAGTGACTAGTGACTGTAAAGAAAACCCAATACTTCCTTCTGAGTTGTTGGAAGAGCATAGCTGGCAAGTATAGCATGAAACATTTTCTTGTATCCAAACCATCTCACTGAGGCTTCCTGTGCAACCAACTACCTTCCCTCTAGAAAAACGAATGTGGTAATAAACACGAGGAAAAGAAAACATACGTGGATCAGAATTTACTGTGCATTAAAAGCAAAACAATTTTTAATGAAGCTGCCCTGTTATCCAGTTGTCACCCTACCCCCTTTTTTTATTGGGTCAACAATTTTTATCCTGCCGTTTATAGGAAAATGATTCCATTCATTATTACTAGTTTTAATGAACTTCGGTCATAAAACGTATTTCAGAGGGCAACTGTTGTAAGTATCCATTAAAAGTTTTAATGGTGGCCTTAATAAATTACGTAGTCCAGAACAGGAACATTGTTTGTGATTTAGAAGCAAGAGGCTTGAATTGTACGTTTGGTAATAATAAATCCAATCCACCGAAGGCAAATATTTTTCTGTCAAACCAAATCGTATTTTCATTCGGCACAATCATCAGGTAACAACTTCTCTCCTTAAGGAAGTGGCACGTCTTATCAATTTGTTGAAATTATTGTGCAATACATAAGTAAACTCTAAGGAGTTTCAAAAGACCACAGGAGTTAATCCAAGCACGTTACATACTTTCTCTGAATGAATATCTGAAACAATTGTTCACGTTTGATATGGTTTCAGAAAATCTTTACTTAAAAGTATCCTGTGACAACTAAACCGTAACATTCCCAGCTACATTAAATTGGACGAATTTATAGAAAATATATTTTTTAGGAACATCATATTCTCAGTTTTTTCAGTCAGGAATAAAATTAACATGACAATCAGTTTCATTTATATACACAAAAATTTTCAGTATTGTCTACAATCAAGTCAAAACCACTAGAACAACGGAATGTGATACATTTGGCTGTTAAAATGACTGTTTTACGGAATGCAGGGAAAATTTATTGAACAAACTATACAGCAAATATAGACTGTTTTACAATAATGCAGTGTTACTTATCGCCGTAGTCTCTGCTAGTTACGATAGAAATGATGGTGCAGGGATTTCAGACAAGATATGAAAAATAAATAATTATTTTATGCAAAATGAATTGAATTGTTGAAATTGGGTAAATTATGCAATACTTAATTTTCCTAAACGGGCTGTGTTAAAATATAATCCGTTAGAAACCACGGTGACACAACGCACAACACTTCTCAGGAATAGCCACAAAAAATAAAAAGATTTAGTAAGTTCCAAAATTAAACCACGTGTGACGCTTCACACACTTAGTCCACGTCGGAAACAAATTTAAGAATGAAAATAGCCTATATTAATTTTAAACGAATACATTTTTAATTTGATTTAATAAGCATTTAAACTGATAAGGACACAGGAAGGTAAAATTCAAATACCCTCATTCTCTCTGTCTGCTATGTGTTAAAAAATAACTTAAACTTTTTTGCAGATCATTGGGATAAAACATTTTACGTGCCGAATGAAAAACTCCTTTCATACAGCATAACATTAAACAATTTTGACGGCCCATTATATATACTATATTAATCCGCTGATATCTAGATAACCATATTGGAGGTTATAATCTGTACAATGTAATAAATTACTTGCGCAGCAAATTACAACTATATAAACTCCATTATTTTAAAAATATAAGAACACCTTGCAAACCACTTACTGAAGATAATTTCTGCATCTTTTAACCAACACATATTTATTTGGTGAAATAGAAGTAAATCTTTTGTTGTTCTGTCCCTTCCCCAGTGAATTTGCCAGTGATAACTTGCCCATACCCTTAACCCTTTTCTGCCAACGTCTATAGGATGAAGTTATAACAAAAGTTGAAGGTTCCAATTTCTTTCGGGAATATATCAATATTGCCTGGTATGAAACTAAGTGAAAATTGTGCAGATGATAGGCTTGCCATTTGTATACTTGTCTTGCATATGCGAGCTGATGTTCTGGTGATATCAAAGCTCTCGTGTTCCACTGCCAGCACTCAAAAGCTACATTGTGCTATGAATAGCAGCTTGTTAGCTTTGTGAAAATCGTTGGCAAATTGAAAGGTTCTTGATCGCAAGAATATATCACGCCAGCAAACGGAAATAAGCTACGACATTAGAAACGGTCATAAGTATTTCACTCAATACACTCTAAAAGTGAACCAGAAAAAAATCTCATTCGGCGCACTTGACCTACTTGAAACAGCGAAAGCGTGCACAGTTAAAATTTATACTATATTCACAGAATTCTTACGGAAATATACAGTTATTTCGCCGAAACTCGCTCTGTAATAACATAAAACAGAACTGAGCTCCGTGCATCTAACATAAAGAACCTCTCCGTATAGTCCCATCATGCTTATTTACATCTTTTCTGAAGCCATGCTAAAGTTCTAAATTCACGCTTTTCCTCTGCCTTATGCAAATAAAACTTAACTAACTCTAGAAAATTACACCAAAGGAAAGCGCGCGGTATTCGTGCGCATTCGTTTTAATATAATTTTGCGTGAGAACTATTTTTTACTAGGGAATACCAACACGCCTATTTTCTCCAGGTTTTTTTTATATAAATAATAAATGAAATATTATAATTAGTATTTGAATTGTACGTAACAGTTCAATTTGACCAAAAATAAAATTATTTTATGTTGTCAGAAGTACAAAACGCTTGTGATACATGCTGTATTTAGAAAGCTGCCCAACACGTCATAGACGGGGTGATTTTTTTAAACGTTTGATTAAAAAATTGTGAAGATGCCGCAAATAGACAAGAATTCCAACAGCATCATGTTCCGTGGACGAATAGTACCGAAACTATACGAAGCATTATTCGCCATCGTAACCAGCAAATTACCGTTCTGCGGCAGTTGAGATATATGCGCTTCTTAAACATATTAGCTTAAACATCAAAAAGTAGCAAGAGCCAACTGCAACGGTAAACAACATTTCAAACACTCAGATGTTGCTATAAATTGAAAAATGTTGAATGATTTTCTTTGTTTCTACCAATATATTTACATTAGCTTGAGCTGTAGACGTGAAAGTAGGGTGGCGAGGGTTGCTGCTTTCTAACTGAGTATCTCGTCCACTAAGCAGAACCAGGTTCAATTCCCGGCGGGGTCGCTCCCGGATTATCGCACATGGGAATCGTGTTGGAAGGTGCCGCTGGTAGGCGGATTTTCTTGGCGATCTCCAGTTTCCCCCACCCTTGTATTCCTGCACTGCTCCGTAATCACCTCGCTTTGCTCTCATCGACGAGCTGCCCGAACCTCTCGATTTGAATGTCTCGTGTGCGAGTCCCGCTACGTGACAGGATAAATTTATATTTTTAAGTAGTTAATTTTTTATACATTGCTGAACTTTCACACAAAGAAAAACAAACATATTGTTTTTGTGCTCTCTCTATAAGATGGGAATTCACCATAAACCTAGTAAGAAATTTACGGAGGGTGTCTGTGAATTTACGGAAAGTTAAGAGAAATTTGCTCAAAGTCCGTTATTGAAAGAAAACGAAGTGTCTGTAATTTTACGAAGTTTACCGGATACTTTTTTACGGTTACATGCTCGTAATTATAGGTTGTACGCGGTACAGTGGGTACTTTTTAAGGCCGTGCTTAAAATTTATGTCTGGGTTTTTGTATCCTTTCGCCAGTTGTTAATTTAAAATTTTCCATGTGACTAATATACACGGTGCATATGCAGAATGTCCGAAAAGTCATCTCCGGATTACAAACTTTATTTATATATGCTATGTGTAAGACAGATATGTCAAACTGGTGCCAAAATGTTGGCAAACTAGTCAAATTTTTTTGTTAACAGGACAACACATCAGTAAGTCTCCACGAGAGTATCCTTGGTAGCTCGTAGCACTTCTAGACGAAATTTAAGTTATAGCACTCAAAATCAAACGTCTGAGACCACAATCATTTATAATTTTTAAATTATAATACCTACAGGAAGGGCCTTAAAAATTGCTCGTCTTACCGTGAACAGCCTATACTTGGATATATTTTTTCTGGCACTGTGCGGAAAATTTGCATTTTGGTTGAATGCATCACCAAAGTCTAGCGGTAAAACAGTAGAAATATATTTGCGGAAACGATTGGCCGTGACAGACACGCAACAACTAATCGAACACTTCAGTCAATTGTCTGATATTTGCCTTTTGCCCGGAGGGGTGGGGGATGTCAGCGGTGCTTGCTAGGCGCAGACAATAGAGATTCGTCAACGCATCGCACCCGCCGTAAGCTTACGACGGGAGGAAAGTGTTCTCCCCTCGCAAGGGTTGATGAAGGTGACGGTGTGGGGAAGGGGGAAGATCTCGTGGGATATTCCATTTCCATACAACAAAGAAATGTGTCGAATCGATAGTGAACGCTGGCGGCTGTTTTCGTAACGAGACAATACAACCGCCAGGCTTTGCAGCGAAGCTGGTCGGCCTGCGCACAGTATTTTCTGAACTTCCTCAAATTGGTTTTTCTTGACGTCGTATTAGGTTACCTTACAAGAGCGCGTATCAACCTAGTGCTCTGTAATTATGTATGGGAGACGCTGAACTGGCTGGCGACATGTTTCCCATTTTTAATGAATCCTGGGCCAAGGAACATGCTTGTTTCTGATTTTCCTCTATCTAAATAAAAAAAAAGGGTGATGGATAATAGTTCCTTGGATTGTTTGCTTTTGTCATCCTAGTCTTATAATGGATCTCAAATTCGACAACGCCATGGTCCATTGTCAGACTCCTGTAGGCCATATTTTTTAGTTTTTTTTGTACTGGAGACACATTGAATAAAATTTAAAATAGAATGTAAACAACTATTTTTTAATTGTTTTATATACTTATTTATATTCGTAAAATTATTAACTTTCACAGAATATCAGAAAGCCGAATGTTACGTATGGTAAGATTTTGTTTCACAGGTATTGCAAGAATATGTTATATCTGCTAATAACTTACGTTAGAGAATTATTATTTATAAATATTAAATGATAAATTTAATTAACTGTATTTATTGTTGCGTATTGAAATGGTATATATTTTACTTGCTAAACATTCTGATAAAGAAGAATAACTGATAAAACTCCAACTCCTAAAATGGAGTATGCGAGATAAAACATTTTGATCCCGTCTATGTATTAAATGAAACCAAATATGAAATGCCGGCTGGTCTGTGATTTCTAGTTGAAAATTAGCTTTCTTCTATAAATATATTTACTATATTTTTTTAACGATAACTTTATACATTCCATTAATGTGAGATAGTTGGTGAATATGTTACTAGACTGCATTGGCAATAAAACTAACAGTGTAGGTGAAATTATGTATCATTCTGTATAAATGGTACTGCAAATATTGATTGAATGCGATAAAGTAGTAATAAGTATGACAAGTATGAAAAGTGAAGTGAAGTAAGAATAAGTATAATGACGTAATGAAGTAGAAATAAGTATTATAAGCAGGGTGGTAATCGTAGTACGACCATTGGTGAGGAAGTCCTACCAGTGCAGATCTGAAACTGTTGAACAGCAATGAGACGACTGTCTCACAAAATTTTCACGTAATTATCTACGCGTGGCTCGGAAATCCAGCATTTAATCGGCCAAGCTAAACCCTTTCAGACACACATTAATTTACAGTTCCAGTTGTTGCAAACTAAAATAATTATGATACTTCTTGTACTCAAGTCAACACAAAACATGTTTCACTGTCACAGTCAATGAACTGTAGACTGTACGTTCACCTACAGTTATATGAGCCAGTTATGGCCTAGACCAGTAAGACGGTTTGCGAATCATTAACCCACAGGTAAGTTCATTGGTCATTATGCTTCGCAGTGTGCAGTACAGACCAAAAAATATCTATATGCGCGTTATGTACGCAATCGTGTACACTGGGTCTGAATGGGTTGACGTCGTGAACTTGGTACACTCACGAGTTTTCCTACCTTGTCGAAGAAACAGCGAGGCTGAACAGCGCCTTAGTTCAAACAGGGTGTTTATCATGAGAGCATTTTGGGGAAAACTTCTCCTGCTTCATCGTGGCATTACGCACCCCTTTCCTGGTCAACTGATTTGGCTCTTGTGCGTTTGTGAAACCTTCGAAAGTTTAATTTAAAAATGCGTCCATGCATCATAAGATAGCAACGTCACAGGACTGTGCCACGATACTGTATATGCAAAATCTGCTCGGTGTAGGGAACTGGTCGTTTATAGTACATTGCACGCGTGACAACACTAAGGAATTTACATAACAGTGATTATCACTGCATAAGAATTAACACTCTATTTCTCTTTGTCCCAGATGGATAAACATTTTGTAGTATAAATTGCAAGTTTCAAACCTGAGGAGGAGCGAGAGCTATTGATGCGTTAAAGTACGATCTTTCTTGCCTTTTCGGGAGAGACTGCTCCAGGTACAGTGTTTAGCATTACTAGATCAGGTTTTAGGCAGTAATTACGTGCAAGGACTAATAACTGTTCAAAGACACGATTTTACTAACGAATGCTGCCACGGACTTTGAATGGGAAATCGATGTTAAAGAAAGTTCTTCTCATTGCATTAATTTAACATATAACTGTTCCAAACAAAATATATATTCAAAGCAATTTTCTCAAAGAATATTGCCACGTTAAATATAAAAAGGTTATTCATATTCTCATTTTTGTAAAATACTTTATGTTTATGTTAAATTTTAGAAAAAAAATTTTAAACGCTGAAATTGGCAAAATTTTTGAAAGTTCCAGAATTCCTTAAGAAATGTCACGTTGAATACTTTTTGTTTCAAACAGTATCTTTAAAATTGGTGAACTGAGAATAATTCCTTTCCCCATTAAACTCTGTCGCTGTAGGCTTGGCAGATAGCGCCCTCAAAGCGAAAACTGTAACTTGACCAAAGAAAATATTAATGGACAACGTTCATGTCTCAAATTGCCTAGTCTGTAAGAGGGTATATTTAAATTTATAGTATTTTTATTCTGGTTCTTTTTTTATGTACATAGAAACACTGTCTAGGTATGCCAGATCTTATGCCCACATGGGTGTATTTAGACGGCTTTATGTGTGTAGAAATGTATCTCGTGAATTAATTTTAACTCATGTTCTCCAAGAGTTCAGTAGTCGTTGGATAATATTTGCTTATTAAGTGTTGTAAGTTTCATTCGAATGAGCAGTGCAAGAAAATCCTTGTGAAATGTTATTACCAAAACGAAAAAAGAAACGTGATATTTAAGCGGATTTTGGTCATATCTACATACAAACTCAAATTTTTCTAACCATTTAATGGATAAAAATTATGCAAATAAGAAATTTTTAGTCTTATATGGAGGAAACAAATGTATACACGTATGTACATAGTTCATTTTACTGCAGTCCTACGATCAATTATGTTTTTATCCAGGCCGTTATATTAAATTGTTATCAGTCTGTTCAACAAGACCTAATTATTTCAAAAGTAAATACAACCCTGTGATCCGTATTTGTTTGAAAAAAGGTTTTAAGAGAAAACAAGAAAAATAAGTTAAAATTTGGTATTTCTAATTAAAACTTTGGTCAATTTTTCTTTTTAATGTGTTCATCTTGAATGCTAGGTACGTTATGAAAATAGGGGCAACACCTTGTGTGCAGGAGTGTCCTGTGCGATTGGCTCGTCAATCGCTGAAGAAGGTACGAGACCGCCTTGCATTCGCCCTATTAGTGAATGGCATTGGTAATGTGGAAGCGCAGAAAGAAGCAGGCCTTACTGCACTACCAATCAGCAGGATGTTCTATGCCAGGCATTGGAAGTTTGAGCTACTGAGGCAGATGTCAGCAGAGTGGGCAACGATAACGAGCTGCGAAGACGAGAGGAACTACATCAAGAAGCCTTACGAAGAACTTGCTGGCTGCATGAAGAAAATGGTTTCTAGATTTCCACCGCAGAAGGTCGCCTTCGACAGACCAGGTGCAGTGGCAATGGGAGCGTGGACTGCATTCGCCCCTGTCGGCAACACTGGGCGAGCAGGAATCAAGAGACCAGGCGAAGATCCAAAGACTTCGGAAGACTTGTAAACACGGGTCTTGGCTGTCAAATGTCAGCGAGTTCAAGATGGGACGCTTTATTAACTACACTTGTTTATACATTCGCTGAAGCAGAATTTTGATTCCATACTGGCGATGGTGATTCTGGATGATGTTCCTCACCTCATAGGACCTTCCTCCACATCTATCCGGACAGAACTAAGGAGAGTTATTATCGACCATAGTTACAGACTAGATCCCACCACAGAAATGAGTGAAACGTGCAATAGAAGCTATGTTACTTAAGTATAGAATGTTATTTACAAAGTAGGCAGATAGAGTGTATATTGTTTTGAGACAGTACAATGTAAAACCGCTTTCTGTGACTGCAATACATGGTTTGCTGCCGCAAAGAAAAATTTGGTGAAATATGAATATGAACCACTGCAAAGTAGACTTTCCACCAACATAATTTTTGTTTTATCAATATAGTAGCGACTATGATAACCTTAAATTGCCGTTTCAATAATTCAACAGACGTATTTGCGATAATGTAAGTTACATCGCAAAGGAAAATGTGCTTTAACAAACAATTATGATAAGTAAATAAGAGAGAAGTTACAAATTTTCTAAAGTAATATCCACTTAAAAAAATCACGAGTACGGCTGTGAGATTAGGATCCAAAATCGCAATGTTACTAGCCTAATGGTCTTTACCGAACGACCGCTTTGTCCTGCGATAATAAAAAAAAAAACTTTTGATAGGTAGGCTATGGCAAGTAGTAACATGAGTTAGAATATAATGTCGCCTCTTGGGACGAATTAAAGTTACTGATTTTGAGAATCAATGCTCTCCATAATGACATTATACGTCTGCAGGAGGACTGTACATTTGCTCAGTTGCAGTTTCGTAACTGCACAATACACTGCTTCATGAATGTATGAGTCTGGACAAAAGTTGCGTACTATAACTGTATGACAGAAAAACTTTAATCTCGCTTAACTGTTACCTCTGGTGCAAAGTACTATTTCTTTACTGTTAATAAAAGCAGCTCAAATATGGGTTATTTCTTTGATATAAAGGAAGGCAATAGTGCTGTAAATAAAACCTACAAAGGAAATATTTTTTAACAGAAAATCTTGGTTTTTGTAACCTTATCATTGAATAAAAGGAATATTGTGTTACTGTGAACAAAACAACCTCAAATCATTGGTTTTATTAGCCGTATAGAAAATTTAGTAAGGATTTTTTTTAGAGCGTATATACTAAGCAGTTAATGATGCTGAATTATAAAACAACACCTGAAGGCAACACATTTCAATGTTTGCATTTAGAGAACATTAGGAAAGGACTGATGGATCTATGAATATCCGCTATCACACCTTCAAGTTTGCAGCAGAGTCTAGGTTAACTGTGCCCATTGCATGAACGACTTGAACAGGGAGTTGAAGAACGAGATTCCAGAGTACAACCACAAAGTACTTAACAACACCGAGGTGAAACATCCGCTTATATCGCAACTACAGCTGCACACTCCAGCAATATGGCGCCACTCGCCAGCAAAATGTTGGAACGGCGTTCGCCAATGAGCGTCTGGTCACCTACTTGCCAGCCAGCAGCCCAGCCAATAGGAAACATTTCGCAGCATGCAGTAGCAGAGCTTAAAAGTCCCACACACTGCACGCTAGTTCAGAGCCGTGCGCTTAGTGGCGATGGCGCACTTGACGCGCGTGGCAGTGTCACCCTTATCGCTCCCGCGCTTCTCGGCCTCGGGAAAAGTCTCGAAGAAGGCGGGAGCGTTAACGAACGCGCCACGACGTCGCCGAACAAAGAACGCGGNCGAGCCACGGCGCGACGAGAGCCGTATTCATCCGCTCTCGCCGCCAGCACGACCGCGGGACTTCCGGCAGATCTAGTTTCGAGCCCAGGGGCCCTGAATAAGCGACGTGCACGACAGCCGGCCCGGCGGAGCGATCGCCAGACACGTCGGGGCCGAGTCTAACGGCCGCGCCACAGAATCGCTACTTCTGATTAGTTCTATTCAAAACCACGGACCGTTAAACGAAAAGCCACGCGTCCACCCGGTGAAACGAGAACTTTTCTTTTCGCCACGATGGAGGTATCCCCTCTCTGCCTCACCCTTCCTAGGCGTTCCTTGGAATTTTTTTTTTTCGCTTGACCGCGCGGTTNGCTGTTGGCGATGTATCAGAGCGCGACCTAACGGGACCGAGCGCCCGTCGACTGGCCGAAACACCGCGTCCCGCGGCCGGACCTTTTCATTCATTCCGCCTGCAATCGGCTAGCTGCGCTTCTGCCTGGTCATGCACCTGGTCACGTGCGCGCGCCGCCCTTTTTCGCCGAGTCACTTCCGATAATGAAATTCTTGGCTCGTTCCTTCTGAATGAAACTGCTTCGGACACAGTCGCTCGCCCGGACCGCCGGGGATAACCGCCCCGTCAGGAAGCCGTACCGAATTTCTTCGCCTCTTTATTAGCGGGCGCTGCGGCGTGGATCGGATCGCCTCGTTAATTACTCCCCTGCACTAATTTCTCCAGAAATTACATGTTCCAGTGCTCCCGAGTTTACTTATGCCTTACCTTGTAATTATTTGCTGCAGCGCTCTTCGGCCGCTTTCGGTGAACGACAAACGATATAAAGGATCTTCCAATGCATACCACAAGAAATACACTTGTGTTCGAAAAAAATGTTGCACCCACAAAAAAGTGTCGGATTGCAATGCTGTCAGGAATGAAGTAAAGTATTACGAAGAACCACAACACGTTGAGACTGGTATGTTCAGTTCGTTCTCCTTCGGTGAACTTCGCAGCATTCTCCCAAATACTCCGTGTCGTGTGCGCGTGCATTCGTCTAAACACGGGTGTTAACAGCGTACTTCAGTAATGTCCCACAATCGACATGGGGCGCAATATGACGAATTAACAAGCCTACATCCCTCAGCCCTACGATGCGACCTCTCTCGAACGCCCCCAGCTTTTCGAAGTGCTGTCGAACTTATCTCCGAGGCATACTATACTATGAAGGGGTGTTGCCAACAAAACAGCACGGGCCATAATGGCAATCATTTTTTTTTCTAAACTACTCTGAAACTAAGTGTTATGTGTAAGCCCGCGGTAGGGACGGGAGTGAATTGCGTCTCAGGGCTACGCCCCATACGCCTACAAGGAAAGGAAATCATGCAAGGAGACATGCATCGCGGCAGAGAGGGATTGGGCTGCCATGGCAGGTTTCGGCCATGACAACCTCCATAAGTATACTTATAGCTAAACTAGTTTATTAAGAAGAGAAAGGGAAAAACCGGTATAGTCACCGCAAAAGCCCTTTCGACAGGAAAGATTTAAAAATTGTTGCATGCATTAACAGAAAATGCTACAGGAGACAGATATATGGGAATCATGCTCTTTACTAGTGGGCGGAGAAAATACTAGTAGAGGGGGCAGGACATCTTTCTTTTCATTTGGCGATGGCTTAAGCAGAGTAATGTTTACACATCACGCCNTCCCCAGTAGATTCTGAATGGAAATCATGCGCATCGGGTCGGTCTTATATAGTCCGGCAGGTACCGCGATATGGGCCATGCTTGCTGACGTCATTTGTGCAGCCAAGCGTGAAACGTCAACCATCTTAAGTCTCACATTGCCAAACCTAACCACCACGTTTTATTCCTCCATAAAACAATACTAACTGCAGCAGCCGCAAATTGCATGAGTTTTATGCACACATACATATATCCCTCCGCTTGATTGTGCTATTACAAGACCCTGTCGTTTCTGCTGTCGAATTTGTAAGCAGTTTTACACATTTCGTTTAAATGAGAATAAAACATTAGAATTTAAGCTATAACCACAGCTACTATTCCGGCCATCTATGTTGAATGCAAAACACCCAAATGTTTAATTTAAATTACGACACATTTATTGTTCAAAATAATTCGCGAGATACACTAATAATTACTCGCCCGTTTGCAACTCACACACAATGCCGCAAATAAATTTATTTTAAAAATATATAATTTTATCAATGACATCTGTAATTTATGAAGAAAATCCAAAGAAGTAGAAAATGTCTTTTGTGGGCCTAAGTCGATCTGTTAAATGTAGTACGTATAACATCAGGTTTACCTTGCTACTCTATGTTATGCAGGAACAAAGTATCGAAAAACATTTATGTGACCTCGCTATATTTNCATCAGGTTTACCTTGCTACTCTATGTTATGCAGGAACAAAGTATCGAAAAACATTTATGTGACCTCGCTATATTTAATTTGGCGGGCTGCACTTGCTGCTCATGAAACAAAATTTTTTTCTGTGTCTGTACACGTACAACTTTTAAACTGAGGCAAGAAATAAAGCTTATTTTAACGGATACACTTTGACACAAAGCTCTTATTTAATGCATGAAATTNCATCAGGTTTACCTTGCTACTCTATGTTATGCAGGAACAAAGTATCGAAAAACATTTATGTGACCTCGCTATATTAAATTTGGCGGGCTGCACTTGCTGCTCATGAAACAAAATTTTTTTCTGTGTCTGTACACGTACAACTCTTAAACTGAGGCAAGAAATAAAGCTTATTTTAACGGATACACTTTGACACAAAGCTCTTATTTAATGCATGAAATTNTTAAACTGAGGCAAGAAATAAAGCTTATTTTAACGGATACACTTTGACACAAAGCTCTTATTTAATGCATGAAATTTGAGGAGCTGTTCCAAACTTGCTCCCAGCCCTATCCCTCTTTTCAAACGACAAAAACCAAACTAAGCGGTGCAGTGCTAACAGACTGGGTTGACGTTCGAGATGACCTGAGTTCGATTCCCGGTTCGGCATTTCAAATTTCGTTTTTCAATGGTTTCCTGGAAAAACTCCAAACGAATGCTGGAGGCAGTGGCTGATTATTTCTTCGTTCCTGCTTGTCCGAAAAACTTGCCCCGACTCTAACAAGAACCGCTGTTGGCGAGACTTTTAACTCTACCTGCGTAACTTAAGGACATATGGGATATAATATAATGCTTTATATGTTAATCGTATTTTACAATTTTATTTAAGTCAGCAGAGGAAAATGAAGGAAGGGCTATTCTGTAGAACAGTAATTACTAATTATGACAGCAAATATTTTTCTATAGTCATGTATTTCTGTCGAGCTCTTTCTGAAGTCATGCATTTTCTGTGTGTTAAAGAAGTGCTACATGTTTTGCGAAATAAACGCAAATACCTTGCAAAAGGTTTGCTCATAATGTTGCCAAAAAACATAACCTAAGATTGCCCATTTATTATTTATATATGTTGACTTCCAAAAAACCTGAGTGGATCCCGATTGACGTATTTGGAGTTCATGTATGAAACACGCCATTTTAAGGCTCCCGCCTCCTTGGCACTTGAACTGCGTTGCAAAGTGTTTGAAGAACTCGTTTCTCCACTAAAAATTGCTAAAAAAAAAANGCCTCCTTGGCACTTGAACTGCGTTGCAAAGTGTTTGAAGAACTCGTTTCTCCACTAAAAATTGCTAAAAAAAAAAGGCATATTCGAAGCACGGTATCTCAAAATATACGTTTCAGATACATACAAAACTACTCAATTGACCNAAAAAAAAAAGGCATATTCGAAGCACGGTATCTCAAAATATACGTTTCAGATACATACAAAACTACTCAATTGACCTGCACTGAACCGTCCTACATACTTTCCACCAATAAAATAATAGGGTCGCCGCTGAAAGTCCCATAGGTACACGCACGGCGAAGAGAACCCTCCACGCCAGAGGCTTGCGCTCAGCGGCTATGGCGCACTTGATGCGCGTGGTAGTATCGCCCTTATCGCTCCCGCACTTCTCGGCCTCAAACGCGGAAAAAAGCTATAGGTAGGCGGGAGCCTTAAGAGGACTCATTGCACGCAGAGATCTTCTTATTAGCGCTCGACGGTGGATGGCAAAGAGCTCCGATGCCCCTCTGCGAAAGCAATGTTCAAGGTCACCGAGACATCACCACCTATCCGTGTCTCTCTCTCCCATTCTTCCGCGGCTCGTACACTCTAAAAAAATTTTTGTACTTTTACAAGAAAAATCCTTGGAAACCCAGTTGTCAAGAAAATCGTTTGTAAAACTACGAACAGTTTTCTTGTAAAATCTGCAAAACATGTATTTGTAATATTACAAATAATAGCCTTTTATTCAAACTTACATGGATTAGAAGTGCACATAAAAGTATTTATTTTCTTCTAGAAAACAAATGTAATGAAATAATAACAGAAAATAACTAAAAGAAAAAATATTTCAAAATATAATTTACGAAAAAAAAAAAAATTACTCTTCGCCAGCACGCGGACTAGAACCCCTANAATTACTCTTCGCCAGTACGCGGACTAGAACCCCTACCTTCTTGTATTAATAGCTCGCCCCTTTACCACAAGATCGACTTGACTTACGAGCGTAACATTTATTTTTATAGTAAATACAGTTGAAAATACCCACAAAAATTAAGGAAGTAATTTTATTTAGAAGAATACATTTACTTAATTTTAAGTGTTCTGTTATTGAGTTGGGAGATTTGGACGGCTCTTAACAACGAGGTCCTGAGGGCCGGTTTACGATTCTGTCTAGCTAGGCAACATTAACAGTTAATTAGTTATACGGTCACGTTTTATTGAAACTGCCGTTTTATTATTATTATGAGTGTTTTTTAGTGCTTTACGTTATTAAAACTTGCAATAGATTTCTTTTTACACGCAGCTACGCCTTATATCACCCATAGTTTTTGCACAAATAGCTATATACGGTTTGACGCTGTTGAATGTCCGCCATTTTGCTGAAGCTCGTGTATACGGGTCAGTATAGTACAAACATTTCCTGATGTCTATTACAAACACGGACCTTGTAGTTTTATAAACGAGTTGTTTTACAACAGAAATCTCTGCACTGTTACAAGAATTTATAAAATTGCAATGCATTTCTTAGTCAAAATTACAAATTATTTTTACAGTGTATCTTGACTTGTTCCTCCCGCATCGCAGGCGCCACCCATTACTCGTCTAGTAACGCATGCCGCACTTTCGTAAGTCATTTTACTCGAAAATGTCGGCCACGACACCGGAAGATGAAGCGAGAAACTTTAATGATAGGAGTATAATGTGCTTATCGAAAACCATATACAACAAATACCAAACCAGCAGTTGCGAAAACGTTACTATGAATATTCCCGTAAGCAGTTGTGTCTAATATGAATAATGATTACGTTCATATATAAATTACAGGAATATTTTACTGAAACTCTAATTCAAATGCTTTCTGTTGATCAGCAGGTTCAAAATTTTCGTCCGGTAAATCATATGACCGCCATTGCATCAGTCTGAAGGGTCTCTAGTGCACATTTTAAGCAGCAGTGAAGATTCCTTTTAACAACGAAATTTAAGCACATAAGAAATACGTTTAACTAAACCAATTCAACATAACCATAATTACATGTGGCAGAAATGGTAGACACATTAATATTGAAGTATACAAGTTTTGGAAACCAATAGAGAAAAATCAAATACAAAATGTGCCCGATATTGTGTTTTTTTTTTTAAATTACGGGGGCCGCTATTTCGCCTGTGTAAAGGCATTTCTGAAAAAAACTTTTTCTTATCCTGTACATTTGTATACTCCAGTTCAGCGCAAGATATGCTATAGGAATGCATCAACATGTAAACAATAATATTTTATGACCGTTATCTACGAATGCCCTTTCTTGTTTTAATTATTGTTTATCAAAGACCCGTACACTTGACATGTTTGGCTTTGACATATGTCCAACTCACTCTTAACATTCACGCCGTAAACTTTTTGTTTAAATACGGCGTGGTTTTTAATCCTGTTTAACTGAAATATTGACGTAGATCGCCAGTTGAGTGATGGTGCATTTAATTGTGCACTTTATCACACCCTCACGCATAAGTTTATAAGGCGACTTTCATATCTGTAATAAAATAATTCATAGTATTACGATAAGAATCATCACTGTATATAAACGATGATAAATTCTAACTTTTTAAAGGTGAAAATCCTTTACCTTTGTTATAAACAAGTCTGGTGCAAATCTGGTGAACACTGAAAGGCGTTCAGATAGTAGAGAAGCTTTGTAATATACTGTCTTGAATTGCAATGCCCATTTGTATAGTAATTTTTTATTCCAGTTTGCGAAGTGCTTTCACTTAAAAATACTCTCTTCTTCGACAATATTATGTAAACAGTTGAAAATGTTTGACTGTTTTGCATGCATAATTATTAAAATAGTTGCTATTCAAGTAAAATAAATATTTTAACTGGAACACATACAACTTGCTCTGACACTTTTTATATTTATAGTTTTCTGCCGTCTGCTCGATGCGTGCTGGTTAAAAGAGGTGGCCANAAAGGCGTTCAGATAGTAGAGAAGCTTTGTAATATACTGTCTTGAATTGCAATGCCCATTTGTATAGTAATTTTTATTCCAGTTTGCGAAGTGCTTTCACTTAAAAATACTCTCTTCTTCGACAATATTATGTAAACAGTTGAAAATGTTTGACTGTTTTGCATGCATAATTATTAAAATAGTTCCTATTCAAGTAAAATAAATATTTTAACTGGAACACATTCAACTTGCTCTGACACTTTTTATATTTATAGTTTTCTGCCGTCTGCTCGATGCGTGCTGGTTAAAAGAGGTGGCCANCAACTTGCTCTGACACTTTTTATATTTATAGTTTTCTGCCGTCTGCTCGATGCGTGCTGGTTAAAAGAGGTGGCCATATTACAAACAATTTTACTTAATTTACGAGTAATGAAACTCATACACCATTGCTTTCTAATTTTTTAAAGAGACAATCTTGCGGTACCATAGCCTTATGGGAGAAATGTTACCCACATAAGCTAAATGAAACCTTGCGTAATATACATGCATGCATGTACGGGTTGCGCAAACAGTGTTGCTGTAATCCAGATCTCCTGTTTGTATTAATTACTAGGGCATTACGATTTAAGTGCAGTGGTTTCGCCCAAGGAAAACTGTAGCATTGGTAGATTCTGAAGACGAAACGAAGTTCCTTCTTGTGCCACGTTGGTCGTGTGACTATCAAGATGGCCTTCAGGTTTCGATTCTCGGCAGACCATGGCCAGATTTCCGTATGTTGGAAATGTGGTGGACGTTGCCAATGGCCGGCATGATTCCTCTAGTTACTATTGGTTCTCCCACCCTGACGTCAGTCATTGCGCCATCATAAGGCCTCATTCGTCATCGCCTCCATTTCGAAAGCCCTTTACATGGCGGGAACTGCTACCGTCCTAGCGTTAACCTCTATATATGCAAAACAAAAAACAATGAAATATAATTAACCATACTTACAATTTTTATCATAACATCTGCGAGCTTAAGCTGGCAATCACAATGATCGCTATGTATATACTAACATAAACTACTTATAAAATAAATTCCCACATATTTCCTGTTGTTTACTGCATCGTTACAATGCTATGAAATTTCTAAACCAACGTGTCATTGATACCGAGAAATTAAGTTTTCGTTTGCAGTGGTTATTACATAAAATATATCAATTGTCATGAATTTTGGTTCAGGGTGCCTTTTATTACGGATCGTTATTAGTGTAGAACCAATTTTTCTCCTGTAAATACTCTGTACCTTATCAAATGTTGGATAACTTCTGAGTAAATTCCAAACGCACAATGAGAGAAAATAAAGATNAGTAAATTCCAAACGCACAATGAGAGAAAATAAAGATAATGCGACTCATAACGAAACGTCAGCCCTGAAAGAGGTAAGCGGCCTTATAGTAAAATCTTTCTAATTTTTTTTTTTTTANATAATGCGACTCATAACGAAACGTCAGCCCTGAAAGAGGTAAGCGGCCTTATAGTAAAATCTTTCTAATTTTTTTTATTTGTAAATATCAGAAACTAAGTGAGATTAGAAAAATCGCTGTATAGAGATTCGTTGAATTTAAGTGTTAAATATATGCATTTGGTGGTTGGTGATGTACACCTTCAATAATAACATTCAGGTTACCGTCTTCGTAATACATTACATAGTGTAATTTTATGCTGTAATATATCTGTTTCAAGGTATCGTTAATAATCACGTCCAAATGGGCAAGAAAGTGTGAATTAGCGCAACAGTCTCAGTTCAACGGTTCTCGTTCGAACAGTCTACATACATGTGGAATGAGATTGGTAAAATTCCATTCATCTAGGCAATTTTCATTGCATAAATACAGTCACAACATGCCAACACTACGATACTAATAAAAGCGACAATAAAACTAACTATTGTAACAAATACCTCCATTGAAAATAAAGCTTTATTGGAATTTCATGTAGTGTCTGATGTTTATAATTGAAAACATCTTAAAACTTATTGCTTCAAATGNATAAAGCTTTATTGGAATTTCATGTAGTGTCTGATGTTTATAATTGAAAACATCTTAAAACTTATTGCTTCAAATATGCTTACAGCCCATGACTACCACTTTAGACAATGAACCATATTGTTCTCGGTATAATTCTGCACAAGTGGACGGCTCACAAATGTAATCGTTGATCAGGGACCTCCTGTATACTGTAGTAAATATTTATTCCAGATACAGCATAAGCCTGTTAGACAGGTGAAAATTTTAATTCTTTTGGTTTCTACACTGTTTCTGTGTTTTTACTGAAACTTACTAGTTAAAATTTTCAGCTTAGTTCCACTGACGAAAGAGTTCTTGTAGTAAAAATTATTATCGAACACAAAATAAATTCGTCCTAACGCTGCTGTGATAAAATGATAACGTCATAAATTCAATAANAAAAATTATTATCGAACACAAAATAAATTCGTCCTAACGCTGCTGTGATAAAATGATAACGTCATAAATTCAATAATGGTTGCGGGTTTTAAGAATTTTCAGTTTTATGCTGAGAGACTAATTGAAAGACTGCTGGCAACATAAATTAACTCACACAGATATCCATGTCATAACCGGGACATGAATCTGAAAATTTAGTACATCTATAGCAAATTTGTTTAAGATAAACATGTGTCGTTAACTTTTTAAACATTTCAGTGAACTGATGTTGTTTGAAGTTTCATCTGAGAGCGAAAATGATGGTCAGCCTCAATCGGGAAGTGTATCTGAGATATGGGCATATAATACCGTCAACATGAATCCAGATAATACTGCTAGATACGATATAATCGATTACTTATATGTAACCCAAGTTTGAATAATTTACATTACTTTCTATTAAAATATTGAGCCCAACAAAAATGTGAAAATTTACGTACTGAAGTCATACCAAAGCAATTTATTCTTTTGGTGTTTTCAGAAATTGTAATGTTTTTTTATTTTAAGTTTGTTGTACACAACTCGTTAGAAATTTAACAGCTGTCAGGAGCAATTTTTACGTTCCACGCGTTTTTAAGGGCGTTCAAGTGTCAAAAATAAATTTCTTGGCTATATTATTTCGATATTTAATAATAATGCGGTATTATATCAAATAGAAGTTAATTGAAAGTACAAAAAATCATAAAAAAGTTATTTACAAAAATTAATTGAAGAAGTAATGGAAATTTTTCATTTACATGCTAGGCCATACAAATGACAAAATTTTAAATACCTATTAACCTTAAGTACAATTTAATAAGATAAATAAATTTGATGGAATTGTGTAATTTCGTTTAAACTTTTAAATTTAAAATAAATTCAAAACAAAAGTGAAACCCTTATCGCAGGAGAATAAAATGCCTAACTTGNTTTAAACTTTTAAATTTAAAATAAATTCAAAACAAAAGTGAAACCCTTATCGCAGGAGAATAAAATGCCTAACTTGAAAAAAATTTCTTTACGGCATTCTTAAGCATAAAAAAAAAACACTTCAACCGAAATCCAAAAAAGTGCTTGTATAACTTGTTGAAATTTGTTTGTCAAAAAAATTTAATTTTAAAATGCTGATAATCTCACCAGAAAAGCAGGGGAAGTTATTTTTAAACATATTTTGGATTTTTACCAATATATTATTGATATTGTTTCACAAAATCGTGAAATATCTTAAATACACAAAAATAAGGCACTTGAACAGTTTTAACACATTGAACGTTTTGCACGATAACTATGTACTTCTTACTAGGCATTGCTAACACACCTATATTCTCTCTGTTCTATATATTTAAAGAAAAAATGAAATATTAATATTTATAAATGAAATATAATTTAATATTCAATTTAACGAAAAAAAATGCTTTTATGGCAACAGAAGTGAAAAAACCTTGTGACACATTGGGACCGCGGTGGCTGAACAGATAGATTGCTCGCTTTCCACCACGTCGAACCTGGTTCAATCCCCGGCTGGGCCACTCCCAGATTTTCGCAAGTGGGAATCGAGCTGGAAGTTGCCACTGGTCGGCGGGTTTTCTCGGGGATCTTCTGTTTCCCCCCGCCCTCGCATTACGGGGCTACTCCATTCTCATTTCATTTCTCCGTAATCGACTGTCAAAACCTCGTTGTTAAGAGCCGCCCAAATCTGTCAACTCAACTCAACTTTTGATGCATTCCGTATTTAGGAAACCACAAAACGCGTCATTGATGGGGTGATTTTTCGAATGTTTGATTTAAAACGTGTGAACATGCCAATATACTATATCAGTAGTCCATTTACAAATAGATCTCTGTCCTTGTACATTGATTTTCGGGAAACAGAGACAAACGTTTAAAGAGTGAATTTCTTAATGTGGCTGAATGAATTTTAGTATGGATGCACGGAGAAACATATTTTGTAGAGAGCTCACCCTGCCAAATTATTCTGTAGTTAATACAAAATAATTTATTACCTGCTACAAACGTTCAGTGGTAACAAGTAAATAATTTAGTGTTTACCACAAAATTTATTTGGCAAGTTTATTACTGCTGGTCAGGAACATTTTCTGTAAAAATAAGAGACTTTTAAAAACAGGCATTCCCTTTAAAATGAAATAAATTGTATTGTAATGTTTGTGGACAAGGGCAACATTTTGTGTTTTAGACCTATGAATCACTCGTCAATCCATAGAAAATGTTAGGAAAGAACCGATAGGACCAGTATTGAAAATTGTCATTTTTGTAGACAAGGGACGCATTGGAAATTGACTACTCATCATAAGTTATTCCATTTTTTTTTACTTTAATTGACATTGTTGTCATTTTCGAACTTTGGATTGTCTGTTGGGGGCCACGTAACTTCTACATTTGATTTGTTCTTGGCGTTGGACGAGGATTCCCAGGCGGACGCAGCAGTGGCGAAGTAGCTATTTCTCCACACTATGGCTACGGGATTATCTGGAGCTACGTCACCGCTGGTACGTAACACCCGCGGCCACCACTATTGTTCCGCGCATGCGCGCGCCGCGCGGTGCGTTATCCCGTCGCAGACGTGCGTGCCGACCCGCCAGCCAGCGCCGCCCAATAGAAAAAAATAATAACAATAATAACGTAGACGTGTCGATCGTCGGAGGCGCCCAGCGTTTCGCAATCGTAACCCAAAAATCACTTGCTGGCCGGTTTGTAAACTGGGCCCGCGCAGATTTCGCGCGTTCGTCTGCCTGGTGAATTGTTTTGCCGAATCTTGGGGCCGGTTTGATTGCGCACGACCGCCGCACCAACGCGGATCCCCCGTTCCTCCCTGCTAATCCTNACCGCTCTAGAGTTGAATTGAGAGATATGGGCGGCTCTTAACAACGAGGTCTTGAAAGCTGACGATGGTGAAATGAGCTGAGAATGGAGCAGCCCCGGAATGCGAGGGTGGCGGGAAACGAGAGATCCTCTAGGAAGCCGGCCGACCAGTTGCATCGTCCTGCACGATTGCCCGGTTGCACCATTAACAGCCCTGAACCAAGATCCGAAGATCTTGGTTCAAACACAATCCTCAGTTGGATCCGAGTTCCAATGTATACGAGTGCAGCACCAACGCGAATAGCCGAGTTCCGATCGTAGATCTCGGTTCGGAAGTATGATTGAGATGAAACACTGAGATAGGCCCTCATTTCGTGACGTAAAGATGCAACTGTTTATTTTGAAGTAAGAAAACTATTAATAAGATATTGTGGACATTATCTCTTAAAACTAGGATTTTTTACTTCATAATTTATTTGAATGCACTGCAAAATTTCCGTTTCAGTTGTTTTGTTAGATTGGAAACACTTTTCACACACTTTTTTCGTTATTTTTAATACCAATATTATTGTTATACGAACTTTACTGAATAATATTCAAGTTTGTATAATGTTGTTTTGAATTAAAAAAAACTATTGTTCTATCTGTTATCGTATTTTAAAATAACGTTTCTTGGCTTCAGCTGCTCTTTCGCGAGAAAAAAATTTGACGTGAGATTTAGCTCGTGCGGAACATTAGGACAGTTTCTGATATTCTGAGTGGCTTTTCCAGTTTTCTGTTTTTTTTTTTTTTTGCTCTCAGGGATAAGAATGAATTTCGTTCTCTTTCTACAAAACATAACACCATCTTTAATAACATAAATGCATTGTATCTTCAGCCTTTGTAAAATGTCTCAATTTACATTCTACAACAGTAAAAACAAACGAATCCGTTTTTAATCGATTTAAATATAGCCAAGTTTATTTCTAGTAAATAAATTTATTTAACAGGGCTTTTATCTTCACATAACCTATATTCAACATAGACTTTCATTATTCTATGATCACTTAACAAACAATTAATAAACTGTATTTTAAGTGCCAAACAGAGCTTAAATACAGAATATTTGAATGTTTATTCCAATTTTAAAACAAAATTGCTTTTTCATATAACTTGACATTTTAAAATAAAGCTCTCGTATTTACTTGATCCGAGATCATCGTCCTGNCAAAATTGCTTTTTCATATAACTTGACATTTTAAAATAAAGCTCTCGTATTTACTTGATCCGAGATCATCGTCCTTAACCGCCCAAATGCACGGTTCAAGGCGAGGTTCAAACTTATCTTAGTTCGCCGCGCCGAACACAATGGTGCAACAGCCAAATGTGCTGAACAAGGATGTCGCTGGTATTTTATCCTAGATCATACCTAAAACTAAATGGTTCAACCGGGCATAACCGCTCAGCCACTGTGACCCCTCGAACCACTGCTGTCTTCCGCGCCTTCAGACAATCCTTCGCCACCTCACCCACCACTCGTGAACTCGCGGCGTCCGACGCGTTTTCCACACGCAGCGCTGGGAAACATTTTTGTCTTATCGGTAAGGACACCTGATTTTTACGAACAGAGTTCCTGTCTAGTTGCATTCGAATTTTGATTGGATCTCAATTGCCTACAGTGACTACAGCCCATTCGCGGTTACTTCAGACTTTTTGAATCAAACCTTTGAAAAATCACCCCACGTAGAAAGGGTTTGGCTTTTTCTTAAATATATCGTGTATCACACGCATTTTATATTTCTGTTTTCACAATGAGAATCCTATTTTTACTTAAACTGAACTTATTATTTTTTTAAAATTTTATGCGATTTAATTCAAAGAGAAAATAGGTGTGTTGGTAACACTTGGCAAGAAATAGTTCTCATGCAAAATATTATTGCACTGAGTGCGCACGAATGCGGTGCGTTGTCCTGTTGGTGTAATTTTCTAACCTTTATTACCATGAGGTGGAGTAATATTCTGGAAGTAGAACTTAAGCAGGGCTTCATAAAAGTTTGTCGTAACCGTAAATGGACAATACGAAAAAGGTAATCAAAATACGGAACCCATTATATGGATGAGAAACACAAATTCCATAAAAAATATTGAAATATAAATTAACACATATATGGAACAAGAGACAACGATCCAGTCAGACAACGAGCGATGCTGAAACGACGAGGACCGGACAACTATGACAATACGAAAACAATAAAACCATAAACGAAACACATACTGCAGTAAGGTTACTTTTTTCGTATTCATAGGAAGCAATTGGGATCCAAATAATATTCGAATTCAATTTCACCACACCATTGCCATTGCACTTCATAAACTCAAGTCTAGTTGTATTACACAAGTCCACTTTCGTTAATGAATTTTCGTAAATGCTACACGCCTTAGGTTCATGCCAGAAAATCACAGACGTTTAATATCGTAGTAAACTACACTCTAAGAAATAATTNCAAAATTGCTTTTTCATATAACTTGACATTTTAAAATAAAGCTCTCGTATTTACTTGATCCGAGATCATCGTCCTGAACCGCCCAAATGCACGGTTCAAGGCGAGGTTCAAACTTATCTTAGTTCGGCGCGCCGAACACAATGGTGCAACAGCCAAATGTGCTGAACAAGGATGTCGCTGGTATTTTATCCTAGATCATACCTAAAACTAAATGGTTCAACCGGGCATAACCGCTCAGCCACTGTGACCCCTCGAACCACTGCTGTCTTCCGCGCCTTCAGACAATCCTTCGCCACCTCACCCACCACTCGTGAACTCGCGGCGTCCGACGCGTTTTCCACACGCAGCGCTGGGAAACATTTTTGTCTTATCGGTAAGGACACCTGATTTTTACGAACAGAGTTCCTGTCTAGTTGCATTCGAATTTTGATTGGATCTCAATTGCCTACAGTGACTACAGCCCATTCGCGGTTACTTCAGACTTTTTGAATCAAACCTTTGAAAAATCACCCCACGTAGAAAGGGTTTGGCTTTTTCTTAAATATATCGTGTATCACACGCATTTTATATTTCTGTTTTCACAATGAGAATCCTATTTTTACTTAAACTGAACTTCTTATTTTTTTTAAATTTTATGCGATTTAATTCAAAGAGAAAATAGGTGTGTTGGTAACACTTGGTAAGAAATAGTTCTCATGCAAAATATTATTGCACTGAGTGCGCACGAATGCGGTGCGTTGTCCTGTTGGTGTAATTTTCTAACCTTTATTACCATGAGGTGGAGTAATATTCTGGAAGTAGAACTTAAGCAGGGCTTCAGAAAAGTTTGTCGTAACCGTAAATGGACAATACCAAAAACGTAATCAAAATACGGAACCCATTATATGGATGAGAAACACAAATTCCATAAAAAATATTGAAATATAAATTAACACATATATGGAACAAGAGACAACGATCCAGTCAGACAACGAGCGATGCTGAAACGACGAGGACCGGACAACTATGACAATACGAAAACAATAAAACCATAAAGGAAACACATACTGCAGTAAGGTTACTTTTTTCGTATTCATAGGAAGCAATTGGGATCCAAATAATATTCGAATTCAATTTCACCACACCATTGCCATTGCACTTCATAAACTCAAGTCTAGTTGTATTACACAAGTCCACTTTCGTTAATGAATTTTCGTAACTGCTACACGCCTTAGGTTCATGCCAGAAAATCACAGACGTTTAATATCGTAGTAAACTACACTCTAAGAAATAATTCGGAAATTTACCATACCAGTCTGTACAATTAGTGAGAAAGCGGGAATAGTATTTTTTTCCCCTACGTTCATTATGGCGTTCCTACATTTGCTCAGGAAAGAGTCAAATGCGTAGCGAAGTTCCCAACTTGGTATAGTAGCGACGCTTAATACTATTCCTATATTTGCAGCTTGATGTGCGATTGTCCCACTCAAAACTTGTGTGTCACAGAATCCCTAATACTTTGAGGAGTATGCACGTTTTTACTGGGGGCTACGTTTATATGTTAATTTCTTTGCTCTCGAAGACAAAAAACACACTTTTATAGTTTCACTCTTTCCCATGGACTTTATCTAAATCTAAGTAAAAAAATTACATCAAGTAGGCAGTTAATTTCGTAGCAAAAAATCAGTAATTATCCATTTTAGGGGCTTTTCTGTAAAAAAAACCCCAAAAGTTGTATATTTCCACTCTACTAATTACGCAGAACACGAATGTACTAGGGTAATTAAAGTATGACTAATTNCCCAAAAGTTGTATATTTCCACTCTACTAATTACGCAGAACACGAATGTACTAGGGTAATTAAAGTATGACTAATTTCGTAATATGTGCCCACCTAACCTAACAGAACCTAACCCCACGATGAGTGAATCACTATTTTACATTTTTAAACTAACCTAGGATTGTAGGGTTTTAAACTAACCTAGGATTGTCGGGATGTAAACTAACCTGGGATTGTAAGGTGTTAAACTAACCTAGGACAGTAGGGTTTTAAACTAACCTCGGATTTTATGGTTTTAAAATAACATAGGATTTTAAACTATTCTAGGATTGTTGGATTTTAAACTAACCTAGGATTGTAGGGTTTTACACTAACCTAGGATTGAAGGATTTTAGGGATTAAAGGAACCGTAAAACACACCAAAAGAATATCAATTAACTCACCTAGGTAGGCGGCTGGTACAATTCCTCTGTCAACGGCCAATTCAACCTTACCTCATTCGACGAAACACCATGTACCACGAAAACGCCACATACGCGAATATAACACTTGAAGCACTAGTTCATAGCCGAATATTACGCACTGAAGCACTCGTTAACAGGCGAATATAACGCACAGAAGCACTCGTCCTTGCTTTCTCCGTTTTAAATCCGCCGGATTGGAACATCACAACCGACGCCAGAAAAATCACAATGGCTACTAAGCTGTTTGAAAAATTGTTCGTTACATCACATGTGACGTGTTGCCGTGACGTAACAATATCTTCAAGCCAACAAGGTGATGGCAGGAATCATGACGTAACCAAACATAATAACGACCAAGGTAAACAAAGCGCCGAACAACTGGTACTTTTAACTATTTTATTTAATACATTATATTTATTTTAACATGACCCCCTTCTGAATATGATCTAGGTAAGTTGTGCAGAATCCATTAATGCTGATTTTGTTGGTCTAGGACGTTTCGTTCAGAAAAGCGGCTAAACTGGATACTTACCAAAAAATCTGTTATTTTCAATAATTTCTCAAATGAACATGGTGAATTGTCAAACCTACCACAACTGTTGCGACACGCTAATTGTGACACAGTCAAAGCGCGACTCCATTGACCGACAGCCAGCCAATAATACACATTTAAGAATACAGTAGGCGTGTCTGGCGCAGCCAGGGCCAATATAAAGATGTTAATAGAAAATGCAGAAACCAGCACAGCTGATATTGCTGTAGTGGAGAAAACAGACAGCTAACTTTAACTTTACCCTCAGTGCCAGAAAATTTGTGTCACCCTCAAAGGGTTAAGTACACAGAAGTGAATTAGCCGCACGCGCCACCAACATGTCGATCGCCAACCAGCGCGTGGCAACCTGCTCGCCGGCCGGCAGCCCAGCCAATAGGGAATCTTCCACAGCACCCGGTAGCCAATTAGACGCAACACCCGTTCCAATATATTCACGCAACCAATCAGAGACTGATTGCGCGCGTTTCAAAGGAACAACCACGTCTCTTAGTCTCTGTGTACTTATTAACTCAGTCAGTAACACTGTCTTCTGGCGAAGACACACCATCAATAACCAAAGGAAAAATTGCAGGTTTTTCAAGTAGGATATTGAAAAATAGCCTCCGCGAACTCTTCTCGCGAAATTGAGATATCGACACTTGTCGGTTACTTAAATGAATTATGATTAAACTACTTTTTTATTCTAGGTATTTATTGTTTGTATCCTTTCAGAGACTACAAGAGACCCTAGCAGAAATAGTACTCACGACTTTCTAGGATGCAAAACGAAGAAAACTTTAAATATTCGTCCTTCCCGTCATTTTAGCTCAAAGTCTATAAAAAATAGACATGTATCGCGTAATACACTCACGCTTGTGCACGTAAGTAAACCAAAGACACGATACCTATTTCTGGAGATAATGCGTGTTGGTTGTGCGATTGCACGTTACGTATTTTTTTTGGAATTATTTTATTGGCCATACTCGCGCTCTCGTCGTATGTGAATACATATCCTTCCAACGCCACTTTCAGGTTTTGCATTAATATCGGCGAAGTATTCTCGGCGATAACCTTAGGTACAACGAAAGAGACAACTCCAAAAATAACGCCTTAAAAAAAATTATTGTTATATCAGAAAGTCATTGTTATCATGCAAAAACTGTTTTCATGAACCTTAACAACAAAATTGCCATATAAATCCTAGTAATAAAATACATTAATCTTAAAGGAAACAGTATTCGTTGTTATAAAGAATACGCTCAAAGTAATATTAGGGAAATTTACCACTCATTTGAATACGCGTATTAAGGAAGTACAAATTTTAATTTATTTTCCATAAAACTACGGTAGCTTTCCTATATTTGCCAAGGAAAAGTCAATTGCACACTGAATTTCCTAATATTGTATGGTGGCATTAATATATTTTCAGCACTGTTGAGTAAAAACTAGCTTTTTTTTTATGGCTGCTGTGAAATATACTAAGAGGTACTGTAGACGTGGAAACTAAAAATATGTGGCATATTTTTCTAGTAACTTGAATTTGTTTATTCAGTTAACTCCTTTATGAGAATGTGTTAAGAAAATCATTAAGTGAAAATCGCCACCACACAATGTGTCAGAATAAATCGTTTCACATTTTAATATTTCAGAACTGGGTTCTTCCCTATACAATATAAACGATCTGGGCATTTCTTTTATTTTTAGTTGTACGTGCATATAATTTGAACAAAAATACTCAGAATGCCTAAGTAGTGAAATAAATACAGAATATACTATAAGTGAGATCCATAAAATTTTCACTTAATTCCTGGCAATTTTTAATTGACTTCCTATTTTAAAATTAACATTATTAAGCGCGGGGCATTGGTCGGATTTAAATACACGTTAAATAACACAGACAAAAGCAAACGGTTTTTATATACTTTTTATAACCATATATACAATTTTCGGTAGTGTTTTTACAGTTTATTCTATGCCAATGTAAGCGTCCTCTACGTTCGGCACGCTATATTTCTATAGAGGAGGTATTAAGAAAATATACAATTTTGTAAATACTGTTGGGCCTAAAAATTAAACATACATAATTTTGGTTACGACAATTAAACTGCGGTTTAGAATAAAGGTAGATATGCGGTATTTGGTTATTTCGGGATATTATTTTAGAAGAAATAACAAATAAAAAATACATGTTCATTTCATGTATCACATTTCTTAACTACTGACAGGATTGTGTTTAAATAAACATTTGTTAGAACGAAATTTTAACAGGAATTGTGAGTGAAAATTATAATATGTTTGATTGCGATACGACTGCAAACACAGGACAAGTGCGTAAAATTCAGTTTCATTAGCAATCATGGAAAATTTATCTTGGTAGCCATATTAAAAAACACTCGTAGGTGAATGTGTAGTTATGCTCAGTAACATTAGAGTAATTTTAAATTCAATTCTCAACCATCACCTGTTTGGCGAATCGGTTAAACGAACGAGCAATCTGTAACTTAGAGTATGATTCACTGCGCATGAGCAGAAACAACTGACAACCCTGTGAAACTGGTTTACCGAGGTAATTGGCAGGCTTTCACTCTCTTCAGAGGCTGAGTTCTCATCGACTGCGTTTGATTTTTGCTGATTTATATTTCGTGAGTTGCATGTTAAAAGCAACCGTTAAAAGGAAACGAAGTTTCTTAAGATGTGCTTTAAGAACTGAACAGTGGCACGTACAACTCTTTGGGAATTTTCTTAAAACTTTCGCAAAAAAAAAAAATTAAAGAAAGAAAGACTAACTCGACACCACGTCTTCCATGATTTTCAAGCTGACCACGAAAACGAGTATGTTAATTGAGCATGTGGTTTCTTGAAAGACGTAAGGAACAATAACTATTCGGCCAACGAGGGGCTTAACGATATGTTTGTGGAGGAAGGTTCCTAATGGCTACTTATAAAAAGCAGTGACTCGTTGCCCTTATTCATTGCGCGGTTGTGTCCGCAAGTGAGGTGTCATTATATCAGCCACGCTTGAGCTTAGTTTACACATTTCGAAGTCGAGTCTAACGACAGCGAGATTATACTCACTGAACAAACTAGTTTTAACAGTGATCAATTACATTCATGTGTGCGAAGCATGTAGCTTAGTTCTGTGACCTTTCACGATATACTGCAGCATGGCAGTTAATATTTCACAAAAGGGTGCAGTAGAAATTAAAATCAAAAGAATGGAAACCAGTCAAAGTAACTTCAAATAAAAACACTTCATTATTAGTTTTTCCAGTGCTCTTAACAAAGTGAACTTAACACATAAGTAAACTGTGCCCAAAATACGTATTGCCACGATTTTGTTTACCAATAGTTTCCATATATTAAAGTAAGGAATACCTACATTTCAAAGGAAACAAGCACATTGTTTGTTATGATTTTTAATATTCTCATTATAACACATAAAATTTCAATGTGTTCAAAAGAAAATTCTATCTTTAAAATTCCTTTACCTACATAAAATTTGGCAAATTTTAATGGTACAGTTTGCTAGTAAATTTTGAGTCTTCAGTTCCGACATTAAAATTTATGTCAGTCGCATTCATGGCTAGCATCAGTTTTTAAGTGGGACAACTAAAATTTTCAGAAAAACAATAATTTATATTATTATTAAATTATAAAAAAAATAACTGAAACACACTCCTACCTGCTATTATATATATATTTAATTAATATAATTATCCCACCAAAGGTATCTCATACCTTTCGACCTCAGGGTTCAGCCTCATACATCAGCTATAGTGGCACAACAAAAGTCTTTTGTAAGAATGTTTGAACTTAATCTCCGATACAAGCGAACGATGGATTTTCTGTAAACTCTGTCTGAGCCAGACATAATCTTTTTTGCTCTGGCGGACAAAATTTAACGAGGCAATAGAGTTCGTATTTCTACGCACTTGCAAGCCGCGAAGAATCCAATAGCTTACACCGCTATGTTTAGTGTTGGAACACACAACTTTGAAAGAACCGCTTTAAATGACATAACATATATCAACATTCATGTATTTTGATCGTTCTGTGAACTGAGGTAGAAACGAAATTATTTTGTGATATCAGCTTGCAAAATTAACCTAGTAATATTTATATAATTTTTGCGTGCTGATTAGGTAAAACAAATAGTACTAATCACAACATGTACACAGGTATATGCGGTAGCATAAATTATCAGCATTAGGCAGGTGGTGAATTTGAGGCTGCCCCCCCCCCCTTTCCCCTAAAATTTCCCATCACGTTTGCAGGAAAACAACAAAACAACAACAACGCACTTATGTGCCCTGCCTGTTTTCGAAACACTGCTGTCTTGGCTTGCAGTTTCCACAAAAAGTTCACCTAAACAAAGTGAAAGATGTAAAAAACAGTAAAGGAAGTGTACAAATTTTCGTTAAAAATTTCGATAATTTTACATTTTGTGTGCGTGATTTTAGGAAACGTACTACATGTTAAGTCTACGATAATGTTTACAAAAATCAAAAACAGAATTATGAGTTTCTGCATAAAAGGAATAAATATAAAGCCTTATTACTATAACGTACGCATTATTAAAAGTACTTGGGAAAAAAAGCATTAAGTGTTTAAATTTCTATTAATACATTCTATTACAACATAATGATGGTATTTAAACACTCAAGTTGTTTAAATAATACATATTCGCTAGTTAAATTTTACAAATACCATATATGTGCAAATTTACATCAACATCTTGGGTAAGAAAACTATTATTTACAAGAAATAAATTCAATATCTGCTTGCTGAAAGCTTTGAAAATTTCAAATATTTGTATATGTTTTTTATAACTGCTACTTTACGTGTAATTTTACGCAAAAATTCTCACTAAACACAGGCAACTTCATGCTTATGTTATAAACTCATGAATGTAGCATTTTTTATGTGCTATTGACGTATGTATTAATTATAATCAACGTGTTTTAAATCTGGTGACAATATAGCATCCTAAGTACTGTGATGATGAACTCTTGAGTTCTATTTTTTAGCGCAACAGAATATTTCTACCAAAACATTCACGCCAGTGTGTGTGTTTATATTAAATGAGGTAAATTCGAAACATCAAAGTCAGTGTCTAATTGCCTCAAATTCAAGTTTCGTATTGGTGGTTTACAAAAAATACTGCAAAACTACGTATTCGTATAGTCATTTATTGCTTAAAAATCTTTACATTTTCAAAATTTTAATCATATTTTATTAAAAGAGTTTGTTATAAAAGTATTTGTTGGTACATTTTGTTGCAGTACGAGATCATAACACTAAAATATTAATAAATCCTTATACGTTAATCTTAAAACCAGAAATTAGAGTACTACAAACATAAAAGTAAAAAAATATTGTACGTATCTATATTTAAGGCCTAAGTTCAATATGATTCTGGTATAAATAAATCCATGCACGTTAATTAAAAAAAAAAAAATACCAAAATTGTTTCACTGAGCATGCCTGTGTTAGTAAAGATGAATATTTGCGTAAGTAACATTGCTTGCCGTGGTAAAAATAGGGACATACATATATTTCCTACTATTTTATATTTATATTTTGACACGCCAATGCGTCACGGAGATCAACTCTTTGATTGTAAAGTTTAACTATCTAAAGCGTTGAAGTACACAATGAAAACATGTTGATCACAAACTGTGCTTAACCTACCCATATTTGGGAGAGATTATGGAAGTGTTCCTCCGAAGTGAAATCGGACGTGCGTAGCATGGTTATATATATCCCCCCTCCATTAACTGAGAGAGTCCCATGATTACACATTTTTTTTTACCGTGCTGTACAAAGGGGAGCACATAGTACTGAAACAAATTGCCTCAGTAAGCTACAAAGTCGTAATACCGGAGCTCCAGAACCAAAGTGAACTAAAATTTCCGTTGTCATAGGCTAATGAGATAGCCGGTGCATCACTAGGGATCCCGAAGTGAAATTATAAAAATACTACGACACGACACTGCATAAATTATTAACATAATTATTGTCTATGGATTTCCTTTAGCTAATCTAAAAAATCACACATACTGGATGCATCAAGTTCGAGAACATGCAAACAAAACTGGCTACCGCGATGTTCAGTCAAACCTAGAGCAGTCTAATTACGCAAAAGGAAAGTGAAAATTGAAAAGACCTCATAAAATATATCACTTTAATTTAAGCAAAATTTTGGTAGCGAGCAGTGCTCGCAACCAGTGTATCTTGCAGTATAAAAATGTTTTCGCTAATTTTATTTTAACGACTAAGGAATAAAATATCTTAGCGATAATAATTTTATGATTTGAGCTTTTACTTACATTTCAGGCTTAAAATTCTCAAGATGTGATATTCGTACTCTATTCATATATATNTATATATATATATATATATATATATATATATATATATATATATATATATATAGATTAAACACACACTATATATCTGTGTGTGTGACACATCTAAGTGTGACATTGGTTAAACAATTATTATACCAGCGACATCATACAATTTTCCAGCATGCAGACGTCGCCTTTTTGCATGTTCCTTCAACCAAATTAAAAGCATTCATGTCAGAATCTGAATACGAAACGGTTGGTTGAAAAATATATTTTTTTTATTACAGTAGCGATTTTGTTGATGCTTCTGAAGGCGAAATTTTGTTGCCGTTAAAAAGAAATTAGTCTATGCACCTAAACTTTTTTTGCATGTAATACAGACGTTTATTGCTTGTTTAACAAGTTTATTTATTTCCATTATATTTAATGGGTGTTTTTGTATTGATAACAACATATTCTGCATTTCCAACTAATTATTTAGCTGATGGCTGCAGCACTCGTGACGTTAGCGACAGTATGTTTTACGGCAGCTTCAAAAATACAACTGGATATGTGTGCGCGCATGCGCGCTTATGTTAGCTGACAAAACAATTTTGTGAGCTCTACTTGCTGATAGCAGCCTAACACTTTTGCTGCGACTAACGAACACGTTATTACCTTACAACATATTGAATTTTCTGGTGACTTCAAAATGAATTTTGTGTTTCGCGACAAGCGCTGCCGAGACAAAATAATTTTGTTGGTGCTACGAAGTCTTTCTTGAGGTTCGAAAAATTTTGCTGTCGCAAATACAGATTTTTGGGCCACTATAAAACTGTTAATTTTTCAGCGTTTTAGCAAAATACTTGACAAAAAAATTGGTTCAAGTATTATCGTTTATTAAAATCTGAGTCTAAATACCTGGAATGTTATTAGGCCTATTAATGCGGCATTCAAAAGTTAATAAAAACATAACGTTTTTAAAAAGTTTTCGTTTAAAACTAGTTTTGTTCATTTATCTTGGGGGTTAGTAAGTATACCTAACTTTGAGACTTTACGGCCAAAATTTTAATTTGAGATACAATAATAGTTAAACAAATAAATTGGATCCTCACGATAGACACACAGTTCAATACAGATCAAGTTGCTTTTCTAAAATCGGAACGTGCATTCGTAGCTTGGTTTACATTAACGATCTGTTACAACAACATTTCATGCTGACTTGGAAATTTGGGATCAGCAATTCTAGGTGACATTTGGTTTCTCGCCATTCTTTTGTTTTACGAAGAAGTGATATATTCACTCACTAAACTTTTTATATTTGGTTAAAGAAACCAGAATTTCGTAAAATAATGAAAACTTCAATAGTATCATATAATAGGAAATATTAAACTCATGTGCAGTAAATGCTTGCGAAGCGTGACTGTACTTATTTGGAGTACGTAATTGTTATCGTATTTAATGAAGACGGCCAAAATGTTTTCAGCAATATTGACGGAAAGGATTTCGAAATATATCGGGTGAGGACATACGACAGCCGCAAAAATAATACTCGTGTCAAACGTTCTGTCGTGAGTGAAAGCACCGGAGGTACTTGATGACCTTTAACGCTGACACACTAAGCCGTGTCTTACGTATAATTGCACGGTAAAGTAATGATTAACACATAGTGAGAGTAGACATTACGCCTTCGTGTTGCCTGCGTGAGCGCCATGAAAGTGAACATGGGCAAGAAACAAACCGGCCTGTCAGCTCTGCACTCCACATTCTCTGCGATGGTGGCGCCCACAGTTAAGAGACGGTTCAGAATAGTTTCATTACAGATTACGGTAAAAGTCTGCCTCTGCTATGACGTTACGTTCAAAGTCACGAGATGGCCGCAAAGATGATGGTTCCAGACTCATTCCAAACACCGAGCCTATTACCATAGTGTTCGGACGTCATAGTTACCACGAGTCTTGTTGTTTAGACGTTATTTGAACGTAAGTGTGCCACGAACCAAATGCAAACGAGCGCACAATTACAAGCTCACTTTGTTTAGAAGAACGGAAGTAAACGAGATGGTGTTAAGTATTTCCCATAGAGATAAAAAATCAATACAAAGGTGAACACAATAGTTAAGGCAAGTATTAACAACANCTGTCAGCTCTGCACTCCACATTCTCTGCGATGGTGGCGCCCACAGTTAAGAGACGGTTCAGAATAGTTTCATTAAAGATTACGGTAAAAGTCTGCCCCTGCTATGACGTTACGTTCAAAGTCACGAGATGGCCGCAAAGATGATGGTTCCAGACTCATTCCAAACACCGAGCCTATTACCATAGTGTTCGGACGTCATAGTTACCACGAGTCTTGTTGTTTAGTCGTTATTTGAACGTAAGTGTGCCACGAACCAAATGCAAACGAGCGCACAATTACAAGCTCACTTTGTTTAGAAGAACGGAAGTAAACGAGACGGTGTTAAGTATTTCCCATAGAGATAAAAAATCAATACAAAGGTGAACACAATAGTTAAGGCAAGTATTAACAACATTTAGGAGCTGACGCACGACCACGCATGCGCATGGGATGATGGGTATAGTCTATTCGCAGTATTTACATACTTTTTTGGAAAATCAAACACTTCGAAAATCACCCCATCTATGATACGTTTCGTTGTTTCCTAAATATGATGTGTATCACTCATAACATTGCAACATCAATGCACCTTATGTGAAATTAAACTTTTACTTTTGGTATTTTATCTATAAACTACAATGTTTTATGAACAATCGGTACAAATAAAAAGAGGGAGAAAATAGGTGCGTTGGTAATGCCTTGTAAGAAATAGTTCCCATGAATAACATTAAGTTGAGTGCGCACAAATGCGGTGCGTTGCCACTCTGGGGGTAATTTTCTAGAAACAGTTAAGCATTATGTGCAGTAGGCGGAGGTATAGCCTGAAAGTAGAACTTCAGCAAGGCTTCAGAAAAGTTGGAAGTAATCACGGCTGGAATAGGTGGCCTCGCACATGCGTTCCATCGTTCATTCGAGTGACAGGTAGCAACGAGGTCGGACGCATGGACACTCCACTTAGCGACTGCTACATAGTGCGCATTCTGCAGGCAGAGGTAGTCAAACCTGCGGCAATACGTCGCTTTACATGGACACTGCATGGGACACGCGCCGTGAATCGAAACGAGGCGTACGAGTTGGTGAAACGGCTTGAAACGAGAAGAACGGGTGTGGCTGACGAGAACTGACTTGGTCGCCCATCAACATGGCGCGAGGGAGATCACGTACGGTGGGATCTGGAGGCAGTTGCATCTTCGTACCATTGAAGGACAAGCTGCGCGGGAACGGGACTGGTCGGAAGTTTGCTTGGACAAAATTACAGTCACTGATTTCATCGCAAGGATTTTGCACAATCGTGAGCCACACTATCCAGGCGTTAAACATATCATTTTTAAGCCCCTTCTTCCATGGCATTTTATAGAGCTCTGCAGACCAGTCATTTTCTAAGAGTCCTATTTCGCGGACAGTTGACAGTCTTTTTTGTGGTATGCTTATTTTTTTGCGGTATTATGTGTTACATCGTTTAGGGGTGAAATTTATTGCTGCGTTGATATATTTAAATTATTTTCACAACCTTCTTGAACTCCATTCGTCATTCAAGTAGGTTAATAATGAGAAATGTGAGTGATGCTGTTTGATAATGAGTCGTATAACGAACATTTCCAATATAATCGTGTGTAACCTTCAAATATTCAATACACGTTTTGATGAAATAAGAGACAGAATTATTAATATTTTAACAGAAACACGTTTTGTAACCGTATAATTTGTTTATAACTGTTTGTGGTTTAAGTTATTTAAAAAAACCTAACGGAAATCAAATTACTTTTTGACGACATTTTTGGTGTTATGTTTTTTATATGTTTTTCGAAACATTAAAGGGGGCATAAGATGAATAAAATACGCAATACAATAGTTTCAATGACTCAGGTAAACAACAGATATTTTAAGCGAATATTGTACACATTCAAAAACTAAATTTATTGTTAGCCTATATATATATATAAAACCAATTATTTCTTTAACCATTAATAAATGTTTAATACAAAGCCAGCAGAGAATCAAACTGAAATGTTTTTTCGTACTGTAATATTTTAGATTAATTAATACTAACCGTTACCGAGCTACTAACGCTTAAGTAAAGTGCGCGTGTGAAACTAATTTAAATCAGATTTCAATAGTGTGTGTTTCTAAAGTAGTTTTACAGCTTAGCTGGTGAAAATAGATCTATTTTAAGGAAGAGAGTAGTATTTTTTATGAAAATATTTAGCAAACAAATACGGATGTAAATTAAAAGAGTACTTAAAAATGCCACTTCGAGCTCCCCCGACTAATGTGATGAGAGGACATGGAGTGTGTTTGGTTCAAAGAACTACAGAGTTTGCTTCACAAATTCAAAGGAAATCCCACCCCCAGTATCGCACCGCCCAGAAGGCCTACAATTTACTCACCAATTTTTTTGAGCCTGGATGTTCTGTGTGTCATACCAAGAAAGTCGGTAAGCCACGTATGCTAGGTTTTAATACGTCATCGAACAAATTCAGGAGAGCTCCTCATTTTGATGAGACGTGCATCACAAGGAGTGTGGCGAGTGTCAGAAAGAATTTTGCCCTCAAAAAGCGTACATATTTTTACAGCTGTAACGAGCAGCTTCGTATGTCGACAAACTTGATATTAAGGAATTCTGTACAAAATATTTTGTCCGCGTTCTAATTCAAAGAAGGTTGTCATGACGCCTTTATTTCCGGTGAAGAAACCACGTTGTGTTTCTCTGCTATGGTCACCATAGAACCACTGCAGGATCTGGGGTAATTAAAACACACGCGCCTCTCTCGATATTAACAGATTGAGTGTTCTACACCTTCAACAAAGATAGTGTACGGGAACTAATTTTTCATTGATTTGGCCAATAGTGACATTTTGTGCATAAATATGATCTAACAGTTCCTCATTCATCTACAGGACAAAACTGACCATTAAGGACACATAATTTCAAAGCAAAGCAGCACAAGTCACAATACCGGATAGGCTCTCAAAAGTTGCAACAATCGTTTTCCAATTCGGTGAACTGGTTAACCTGCACCCACAGCATGGCCCCCACATCCCCTTTATATAAGAAGTTTAGAATTTTTTGAAGTGTACGCGCCACCTTACCCGCAAACGTGGCTGACTTACAACATCCATTTATCGCTGTAGTTTCTGAAGTGACACCAGATATGTTGCACCGTACGTAGCAATAAACTCCCTATAGCTGGCACGTCAGACAGACATGAAATTTCAAGTTCCTGAATACAATTCAACCGTCCTGAAACTATACGTGTCTTTTATAGCTTCCACAATATCTCGCGCGCGAATGGTAAATCACCTAAGAAACGCTATGCATCTAAACTGAAGAGCCAAAAAAACTGGCATAGGCGTGCGAATGCAAATAACAGAGTTATGGAACTATTCAGAGTAACGCGATGCGGTCGGCAGCCAGATCGGTTACTGCTGCCTAAATGGCATGTTATCAAGATTTAAGTGAGTTTGAACGTGGTGTTATAGTCGTCGCACGAGAGAGGGGACATAGCATCTCCGAGGTAGCGATAACATTTGGATGTTCGCGTACGACCATTTCACGAGTGTACCGTGAATATCGGGAATCCGGAAAAACATCACATCTTCGACATCGCTGCGGCCGGAAAAAGATCGCGAAATAACGGGACAAACGACGACTGACGAGAATCATTAAACGTGACAGACGTGCAACCCTTTCTCAAATTGGCGCAGATTGGATTTGTGGACTGCCCTGCAGGATTCATGGTGTGAATTGCCNTCTTCAGTGTATAAAGGAAGATTTATTTCATAGTCTATTCTCGGTTGGTTCGAACTTTTTTGATGACGACCTAAAGTTCTAATTAGAGAATATTCCTCCGTCTCATGCAGACAAAACTAAAGCGAGTCCAGAAAATTACACCATAGAGAGAGCGCACCGCATTCGTGGGCAATCCCTTAAATAATGTATTGCATTATAACTATTTCCTACTAGTTATTACCAATAGAGGTTTGTTTTACCCTTTTTGTTATCGTGTTATTATAAATTAAATATTATAATTTCTAAATAAAGTCAAAGTAAAAGTTCATTTTAACGACAAATAAGGTACTTTTATGTCAACACAAGTATAGAATGCTTGTGATACATGGCATTTTAAGGAAGCAACCAAGTACGTCAAGCATGTGGTAATTTTTCAAAGGTTTGATTCAAAAAATTTGAAGAAACCGCGAATAATTAGACTATATGCACTTAAATATGTAATTTCATTGAAATCATATCTGCGAAAGGCAATGAGTTACGGCGACACACAGGAAGAGACGTCATAAGCCTTCGTCTCAGAAAAAAATATTGCCTGAATAACTTGTTTGGCTAAGCTTATTTAAAATTTAAAGGTATTATTATTTAAATCATTTTTTTAAGGAATACTCCGATGAATTGTTTATAAGTTAAACAACGTAATACAATTAAAGAAGGGCTGAAAACAATGTTTAAAACCATTTATTTATAATAAAAGTTTCTATAGTTTAATGCAGTATTAAGAGTTTTTTTTTCCGTATCAGGGCATTTTTCTAAACGTTAAGTAATTTTCTAAATAACTGGCATTATTATAGTCGACATATAATGCATATCATAATGTTAACAATCATACAAATTAAATTTTATTATAAGGGGATGACAACTTCTTGTATTTCTATCAGCTAGGTCAGTGATTATCATCGTTTGAGATGTATATTGCACTTTGCTAACAGCCACCTCGGGAGAGAAGTACCGGTAGGCGTAAATTAAGTGTGGTAAGAGAGGTCCGTCGTAACGAGGCATCGTAAATATAAACATATTCATAAGTCCAGGCTTTATGAACAGTCACTATCGGAAGTCAACACTCAGCGCACGTAACCGTTCCCAAGATAGTAAACCCGCCAGACGCTTTACTGCGAAGCGTTCATTTTCCTTCTTTTTGTTTGTGGTTATAGACACCACCGTTTTTATGTCTTTCGGGCAACTGGGGAATGTCTAACATCTAAGCCAACCGTATCTTATTGCTTAGAAGAAGTTTTTATACCACTGCGAAGCATACTTTCTCCTAAAGAAATTTTTTTTCGTGTAATTATGTTAAGGTGCGTTGTGACGCGGACATTGGAAAGGCAAACTACAAAGTGAGCTCTAAACACCCTGAAGCAGTGAATTATTAACCAATTATTTAATACATTACGTGTATAAAAACAATATTGGCTTAAAATGGACAATTTAACGACAATTTACCGCTAAAATGTTTAAATTTCATTTATTCATAAAAGTCGATTTAAAAGGTAAAACACCTAAGTTTGTCGAAAACGGTACAACGGTAAACACCACCGATGAACTTGCCAATCAAACGCTGTAGAAACTGAAATACAGAAATTTGCGATGTATGAGGTAAGTTTCGCGAATTATTTACTGCAAAAAATCTTCAGCGCATTAATTGAAATTCCAACGTTGCAAAACTTTCAAATAAATATCAATGATTTAACTAAATGTTTTAAATTCTTAAATGATAAATTTTGTGGTAAAAGCCTAATCGAAAGCTGAGCTATAAGGAAAGCACGTGAACTTAACTCAGACACACTGACGCATAGAGTGAGAAAATCTCATTATCTTCCTTTTCGAAAAAAGAAACTCGAAAATGCACACACGTAATTCCGTTTCACTGGATTCACACCTGGTATTCACACCTAGTATTATCAACCTAGTATTCATACCTAGTATTATAGTATTCACATGTAGTATTCACATCTAGTATTATCAACCTAGTATTCACACATAGTATTATCTACCTAGTATTCACACCTAGTATTCTTCGCACCGAATGTAGCGTTCGACCAAATTTATGTTTTATTTATTCACCGAAGCTTGCGATACTGTCTGAAATTTACTTCAGTCAGTAGAATCAAATTACTGAGAATTTAGTTAATCGGTGTTTTTTGACGGGTGAATCAGCGGACTGTACTAACCACAAAATTCCCGCCGCAGTGTCACGAACGACAACATAACGTGGGTTGTTGCAAATAAAGTGTTTATAGAGTGTAGGAGCATGAATGTCAGTGTGAACTGTAACATATACGTGGCTACGGGTAGTGACATTTTTCAAAAGTTTGTTACAAAACTGATTACTTTACCATTTCCTATACCTAATCAATCATATCCGCGACATTCTTTAACTGATACCGATCACTTTCAACAAACCTTAGATGGTCTTCGCCTGAATAATTTTAAAGCGATTTTGCCAGGCTCTTTTATGGTCGTGTAATATTGTTTTTGCCCAGTACTAAGCAATGAAACATTTTGAATGTCCGAAACTGCTTGAACCTGAAATCCTTCAAGCCCCAGGGTGCAAAACGTGCAATCTCAACGCAAAACACAGGGAAACAGAGTGAAACGTTTGACTGTGTCACTGGCTTGCTCTGAAGCGAACATATGCGCTTGTCAAATTAACTTACCAAGCTCTGAGCTTAACTGCGACCTCATATTCGAAGTTCACTCTGCACAGTAAAAATGTTTTGTAAATTCTGCTGAGAAATTTTTTGTACATATACAAAACTTTGTAAAAACGTGAAAAAAATCTACTAAGTTGTATTACGCCTACTTTTAAAGACTTAATATGATATTTAATTGGGATAATATTGAACAATTACAAACCTACTACGTAATGAGATAAGTTTAACAGCATTCATCACTTACGTCAGGCATGAACCAAACCACAAAAAAAAATTACTAAAACCAATATCTTGTAACATAACTAGTTTAGATGCTTTCAGAATACTAATGGTTTCCTCTTAACTGTTTCAAACCCTCACCACCAGAATACACCACACTTTAGCGGAGTTTCAGCTGGTGCCCACTTTGCTCGCACTGGCTTTTTTTACACTGCCCTCTCCTACTTATTAGCCTTTGAATTGCAGAGAACAAAATAAATAATTTCAGTATTCACAATTGTTTACCAAACCCTTTAAATTCAACGTTAATATACACTGAAGAGCCAAAAAAACTGGTACACCTGCCTAATATTGTGTAGGGAACCCGTGAGCACGCAGAAGTGCCGCAAGACGACGTGGCATGGATTCGACTAATGTCTGAAGGTATGCAGTAGGCAATTCGCACCATGAATCCTGCAGGCCAGTCCACAAATCCATAGGAGTGCGAGGCGGTGGAGATCTCTTCTGAACATCACGTTGGAAGGCATCCCAGATATGCTCAATAATATTCATGTCTGGTCATTTAGGTGGCCAATGGAAGTGTCTAAAGTCAGAAGAGTGTTTCTGGAGCCACTAGGTAGCCACTCTTGACTTGTGGGGTGTCGCATTGTTCTGCTGGAATTTTCCAAGTCCGTCGGAATGCACAATGGACATGAATGGGTGCAGGTGATCGGGCAGGATGATTACGTATATTTCACCTGTCAGAGTCTATCTAGACGTATCAGGGGTCCCATTTCACGCCAACTGCACACTCCCCATACCATGACAGAGCCTCCACCAGCTTGAACAGTCCCCTGTTGACATATGGGGTCCATGGATTCATGAGGACGTCTCCATACCCGTACACGTCCATCCGCCTGATACAATTGGAAACGAGACTCGTCAGACCACGCAACGTATTTCCAGTCATCAACAGTCCAATGGCGCTGTTGGCGGGCCCAGGCGAGGCGTAAAGCTTTGTGTTGTGCAGTCAACAACTGTACACGAGTGGGCCTTCGGCTCCGAAAGCCCATATCAATGAAGGACCGTTGAATAGTTAGCTTGCTGGCACTTGTTGATGCCCCAGCATTGAAATCTGGGCCAATTTGAGAAAGGGTTGAACGCTGTCACGTTTAATGATTCTCGTCAGTCGTCGTTTGTCCCGTTATTTCACGATCTTTTTCCGGCCGCAGCAATGTCGTAGATTTGATGTTTTATTGGATTCCCGATATTCACTGTACACTCGTGAAATGGTCGTACGCGAACATCCAAATGTTATCGCTAGCTCGGAGATCTATGTCCCATCTCTCATGCGCCGACTATAACACCACGTTCAAACTCACTTTAATCTTGATAACCTGCCATTGTAGCAGCAGTAACCGATCTAGCAACTTTTCCAGACACTTGTTGTCTTATATAGGCGCTGACGAGCGCATCGTGTTACCCTGATTGGTTCCATACCTGTGTTATTTTCATATGCACGCCTATACCAGTTTTTTCGGCTCTTCAGTGTATAAAACTGCTTTCCCTCCTCCGTTTTTAACTTTACTAGGCTCATTTCACTAATTTTTTCATATGCAGATAGGGGCAGTGACATTTTTCAAAGGTAGATTTCAAAAGTGTCAAATTATAATGAACAACCTACATTATGTTTCGTACAAGCTTCTGCAAGGTGTGCCATACTAACAGCTAGGAAGGCATCCGTCATGGCATTTGTCGCATTGTACGGTCAGATATCTTACCAGGTTTAAATAGAACGTGTTCTTTTTTCCGTAGCAGGTTCCGCGCCGTGTTTCATGCCTGGCCAATCACGCTGCAGTTTCAGAGCGTATGGGGCTCTGTGTGGCCAGTACTTGAAAGGAACTGACGAATAAAGCGAAAAGGATGCCCCATCTTGATTACGCGTGCGATGTTGAAATTGTTTTCAAAAACTTTTGAATACTACAAAGAGTAATAATTTTGACGAAGGCAACTTTTTGGTATATCTCGTGCCAAAGTTGTTACCGTACTGGCAAAACCCGGATGAATAATAACACGAATTCAATTTTCGGCGTGAGTTCACGCTGGTATCATAACATTTCAAATATTTTAAGAAACATAAATAAGCATTAAACTGTTGAAACGACAAGTAGAAATATACTGAGAAAAGGCTCGTTCAAACCAACAAAGGGCTTGGACGAAAATGTATATAGTTGTGTCAAAAAAATATTTTGTTTAATTAACCAAACTCGAAAAGGAAAAAAAAAAAAAAAATTTGTTCATCTAACGAAATACACGCGTCAATAAACAAAACTTCTGTGACGGGCAAAAAGAAAATAGACTCTCAACAATACATTTAGTTGAATCAAATGTTTATATTTGTTTAGCCTCTATTTTGATTGCCTTCATTTTAAAATACAACTCAGCGGTTTGTTTCAATTTTTTGTGACAATTAAGACAATAGCAGTTCTTGAAAGTGCATTGATTGATGCTCAATAGTGTTATATAAACAATTAAACAATCTAATAAAACAAGTTCAACAGGGAACATAAAAGTAAAGACGTAAAACTAAGAAATATTTATTTGCCTACGTTGTCCAGTATTTCCATTGCTTATAGTTGAAATAATTATAACTTTATTAATAGGTACTTTAGCTGAGGTTACTACGGCGAAGCGATCGAGCTAGATATTTCGGTCGGGCTTCCTTTTTTTTCATATTAACAACTGTTTAATATAAGTAGAGACAAACAAATCTTTAGTTGCACAAACCATATCTTGGTTTGGGATCATCAAATAAGAACAATCAAATAATTTGGTTTCAACACACAAATTTTTCATGGCCCCCATACAAATAATTTATTTGGTTGTGCCAAATAATATTTTTTTATTCAACAAAACCTATTTCTCAGCGTGAAGCAATGCAATATGTGCAAGTTTTATAATAGGGATACATAAGTTACTACCTAGCAATTCTATGAATGCGTTTCATATTTACTGTGAACCTTATGCTTATCCGCACACCCACCTAGTGTCTATAGGTTGTACGGAAAGTTCTGTCGGGAATCTTACACGCCAGCTTCCGTAGCAGCTGGTATACCGGCTCTTGCACAAAGATTTAAATAAACTTGTACATGACCAAGTATGGCACCAGGTGTCATGAAAGCTAAAATAAGCTTTAGGTGCCTTTTCAACGGATTAATACGTCGGTTATTTCACAAGTTCACTTTACTTGAATTTATACGCGTTAGCACCTAACATTTCAGTAGTAACGATTTATTTATAACGGCATCATATGCTGTACTAATTTGTTTTAACTTATTGTAATATTGTTGGCTTTGAAATTTATTAATATATAAAAATATTATTTTTAAAACATTGTAAGACTAAATTTTCTATTGGTGTTGTGCCACAAAATGCAAGAAGGCGATGTTACGAGTTTCAAAGTTCGCCTAGGTTGCCCAGAATAAATCGCCAGTAGTATGCTAATGCCTTGAGACTTTCCACATATTATCAGCATCTAAAACGCTTCCAGATTCTTAGAAATACAGCAAAAGCGCAGCATAATCGAAATGATGATATGTTTATAGGTGAGTTCGAAAAATTGTGTTTTATTTATTTTATCAAAAATTAAGTAAACAACCCTGATTACCAAAATTTAATATTCTTAAAAATTGTAGCACAAAACTACAGAAATTAATGAAAAAACAACCGTATTTCTTTGTATAAATTTACTCTTAAATAAAAAAGTTAAGCATGGTTTTCCTAGAGAAAAGAAAAACCTGAAAACATTCAATGCATTACGAGAAGATGAAAACATTGCGTCTGTTTACGCCGTGTCTTGTTCGAACGCTCTGTGCGTTGTACACTGAAAGCTGGGTAACAGCTAGACGTTTTGATTTCTGTTCTGGCTGACGCAAAACTCACTGATTACTGGAGACCTGAAAAATTCGCGAGTTCAATGACCTACAGGCTAGACTCGATAGTCTTATGCACAAATATGCAAATATTAATTGCATTTTGGTTGTCTGCAGTCACAGTGTAAGGTGACGATTGGTCCAAGGTGCTCCAGGAGGTGTCAAACACAGTGTGGACCAAAGACTAAAGTTATATAAACGCACGTGTTTTGAACTCTAGCTTGCCTCAAAATGAATCCGCGAATTATTCAGGTCTCTACTGAATAAATATACGTAACTCAAGCAGTGTCAAGCCTGCTCGAGAATTGTCTTTGTTTTGCTGTCATCCGTTCTCAAGGAGTTAAGACGTATTTCAGTGTAAAGTGAGCACTTTTTTAACCAACGTTTGAAAAATGTCACTGCCCTTTTCTGCTTATATTTTAACGGGCAAACTGACGTATATGCGTCCAGTACAGTTAGTAAAGATGGAGGGAAAGAAATTCTACGTACTAACGTAGAATTAATATTATTAGGCAAACAATGATTATTTTATTTCTGTTTTTAATACATATAAGTGTAAAAATATGAAAATTCACAAATCGTTTACTTTTCAAAAAATTACACATTGTTTAAAATGCACGCATATTTACAGAAACGTAAAGCAAATTTACAGAAGCACAATCCGCAATTATGAAAAATGGAACTGAATTGCGTAAATACAAAAAAGGGAAAGTGTTTGTATTTCCTGCAGCTTCGGCTTTCGGCAGCGAACAATTCCAGTTCTACTCGAAGCTTTCTTCGCCTCTGTAACCAGAAAATTAAGTTTCCGTGACAGGTTGAATATCCACTTCACATAGAACTTTTCCTTCAAACGTCAAAAAGTAACATTAGATGTCTGTAAGATTTATCAACACCTAAAATACACTTATTTTAATAGAAACTTGAAAAGTTACATATGTGAATATATGTTACAAATATCAAAGTTATAACCCAAGCTTTCACAAAAATGTCGTAGTTTGTTGTTTAATGCCGTAGAATCTTAAACTTCTGACCCTGGTTAAAATTTCTTTCAGGTATGCAATGTTCACATTTCAAAATTTTGATACACATTAGAACATCCGCATAGCTCAAATTATAGATTTTTTTTTGTAAAATCTTATAAATCTGGAAGTTCAGAAAACTGGCTAAGAAATTTATGGAAAGGTTCCGTGAATTCACGGGAGGTACCGTGAATTCACGGGAGGTACCGCGAATTCACGGGAGGTACCGTGAATTTTGCGGAAATTCCTTTTTTGAAAGCAGCGTGTACTTCATTAACGAAGAGTTAACGGAGATTATTATCCAGCACTAAGGAGACTTTCTTCAACAGTGCACAATTTACTATGACAGGCGAATGAATAAAGTGACCAAGTTTNTGAATTTTGCGGAAATTCCTTTTTTGAAAGCAGCGTGTACTTCATTAACGAAGAGTTAACGGAGATTGTTATCCAGCACTAAGGAGACTTTCTTCAACAGTGCACAATTTACTATGACAGGCGAATGAATAAAGTGACCAAGTTNTTATCCAGCACTAAGGAGACTTTCTTCAACAGTGCACAATTTACTATGACAGGCGAATGAATAAAGTGACCAAGTTTATTGCAAAGTTAAATTAATATTGGTGGAAGTATACACAATGGGCATACTAGTGGATCTTGAGCAGGGCTTTAACAAGTGCTCAGTTTTCCGAGAACAGCCTCATGCAATGTGTTAAGAGATATGAAACTTGCAAGAGTTGAGTGCATGATTCGAAACTGCTCAAAAATCGGAAAGCAGCAAGCAAGCAGGTTTGCTTGTTTCGTCACAGCTGTCCTCGATGGATACTCGGAGTGAGCAGACGCACTGCTCTTGTTGCAACAATGCACACGTGTGTGAGGAAACTATATCCACAAGCTCGAAGAGATAAGAAAACAAGCTGCCTTAAAAAAAACTACAATACAGAACCATATCACAGAGTACTGAAGGCTATTTCCTGGTTCATAATTTGGTATAGGGAAATTCATGTTAACGAAATTCGGATAATTGGCATTACTGTTAAAGATAGGTACATATTTCACCGGGGACTTTTTTGAGCAGAAGTAAACGTGCTTTTTTGCTATCAAAGACTTTCGTAACATTGCCTGTCTCCTGAAAAGATTAGAAAAATTAATAATTTAAAGAAAATCACAGAAAAACTCATTTATATAGTTTCCTCGATACAGAGCTTGAAAGTATCGTTTATCACATTTTTTTCCCTTCAAGTTTGTATCTTTAAAATTGACTAAAAAAAAAACATAATTTCGTAAGCATGTATTTCCCTATACCAAATTCTCAGCCAGGCAACAGTATAGGGAATACAGAGGTAAAACAGCCGCTTATAATCCAGTCGCAGGCGGCAGAAAAGTCGCCTCCCTGGCCAGCCAAATGTTGGAACGCCGTTCTCCAATCAGCGCCTGATAACAGACGCGCCAGCCGTCAGCCCAGCGAATAGGAATCCTCATCGCAGCACGCAGTAACCAATCAGACAACAAAGCCTGGTTCCAGAGCCTCGTGCAGCGAATCAGAGAATGCACTCAGAGAAAAGTTTCTTCCAGCCAACAAAACACTTGTTTTGCCATATATATATATAATAATAATAATATATATATATATATACAAATATATTGTAGCCCTAACATAATGTACTGTTGAGCAAACACAACTTGAAAAACAGCAAAATTTATCTTGTTCATGTAACAAACTGCACGCTTGAATTAACAAAACCTCTGTGTCGGGCCAAAAAATTCAGGCTGCCAGCAAAATAATTGGTTGAATTAACTNGCTTGAATTAACAAAACCTCTGTGTCGGGCCAAAAAATTCAGGCTGCCAGCAAAATAATTGGTTGAATTAACTGTATATATTTGTTTGGCCACTCATTTGATTGACTTCGATCTAAAATACAGCTCGAGAGGTTGTTTGTAATTTTTTTGACAACTGGGAGAGTAANGAGTAAAAGTGTTTTTTAGCGCGTTTATTGATGCTTAATAATGTTATAGAAACCCCAATAAAACAATTTCAACAAGGAATTTAATGTTTAGTTGTAAGACTTAAAACATTTTCGTAAGTTGTGTTTTTATTTAAAACATTTTCACTTTTCCAGTATTCACTTCAACTGAGGTTGCTATGGCGTACTTCTCGAGTGCAAACTATCCAAGTTCCGAATCTTGGTCGGGCACTCTATTTATTCGTAATAAGTGAAACTGTTTAATAATTTACGCAAAGCCACACAAAACTATTGTTGCATCAACCAAATCTTACACTTTGGGCCAATCAAATACGAACAACAGAATCATTTTGTTAAAAAACAACATATTCCATTGCTCTTATACAAACAATTAATTTGGTTGCGCAAAACAAAATTTTTTTATTGAACAAAATATCTTTCTCAGTGCAAGTACACACACATCAAAGGAACCGCAACGCCATTAAGTGTATGTTGTTTTGTCTACTCTGCGACAACAGCAACCATACGCCATCAAGACTTTGCAGACTCGCCGCTGCGAGTCTGATTTGTACCAGCAATAGAGACTGTTTCTTGACATAAGACTTGGGGCTCGACGCTTCAGGTCATTATTTCAAACAACAGTTTGTGGAAATAGAATTATCTTTATTACGAGGCTTACTGCAGAATCTTGCGCGAAAACAGCGACACCGAAAGTAGAGCCTATTCCTCGAACGATAGCAATTTTTTTTTTGACATTTCATAATGTAGTTCTGTGTATAGATTTTTTAATAGGAAAATATTTTGTATTATCATACTGAGCAGGTTGACAGTCATCTGAATGTGTTTTCGATCATCATTACCTGTTGCACAGGGATACACTGCTGTTGCCGTAGATTGCCTTCAGAACCGTCAAAAAATTGCATAAGTTAGTAGAACATTCCATAGACATTTCGCAGCTACAAAGTACGAACACACATTTCTGTATGTATCTTGAAATTGGTCTGGATATTGTTTATTTTGGCAATTTTGGTGCGCAAAGACGTTTTTTCCGCGTCAAAAAGGAATCACGAAATGGTAATCCATCTTCAAAATTGAGTCTGAAAAGTGTTCTCTATCTCGAAGCAGAGGACAAGATTTTCGAGCTAATTCCACTGAAGAAAAAAATACTCCAAATAAGAAGACCAATATTCATAATGCTGAATGTTCCCGTCTCTAAATAGTATAAAACCAAGTCGCTTATCCGCGTCTATCTGTGTATTCGCTTAGTACGTCTAAACTACTTAATTAATTTTGATGCGGATTTCTATTTAATTTAGAGCATTTCTTGAGGAAGGTTTTGGTGTATAATACATTTAGATTTAATATAAGGATAGTAGAGAAATATCGAACCGTTGTAATCAAGTCGGAAAACCCCGCTTTTAGGGCGCTTACGTGGCTTGCGCTGACTAAACCATAAGAGATACATCAAATTAATGACTATATAATTGTAGCTCTTAAAAAGGTATACAGAAAAGTCCACGATAGCATATTTTTATCTTTTTAGGATGACCCACAGTAACAATTTTTGTCTTTCAAAGTATCGCTGTAAAAACTTAATTGTTACCGGTCGAAGCCGGGCTGTAAATAAAACTGTGATGTCGCCGAAAGTGCTAGTAAAAATATCCCTATCCTTTAATATTTAACACACATTCCATTTGCCGAAGCACAAGTACTGCGAATATACAGAATTAATAGCATAACTTCATGGAAAATTACCCGTGGTCAGTAACACGATTTCCATTAATTTAAGTAACTTTCGATTATTCAGCTTATAAATATTTATTTATTCTTTTTAAGTTTTATTTTGAGAATAATTGTATTTTCATAGCGATGTTGCTATATTTATAATGATCACTAAAAATAAACATTATTTCCCTAGCAAATTTTTATTAACATGAGCAGATCATATTTGAAATAAGCATCTTGCCTGTTGAACTACAATTTTAACCAGAGTTTTCAATTATGCGAAGCGTTTGTTTAAACGTTTGTGACGCCCTCGGGTAATGTTTCTCTCGTAAGTGGATATGAACTGGGTGTCATTCACGGCCATATTTTATTTACCTTAGATATTTTAACTCATACATGCAAATAGCGTGCACGCACTGACTGCTAAGCAAACATTATTTTATGACGCCAACAAAGTTCGTCGCAACGTAATATTCTCCTTATCTTCTCTATTTATAGAGTTCTGAAGGTGCGAACGTTTTTAGGGCGTGAGCGTGGTCTCAATCACAAGCTGATGGCTCAATCCGCGTGCAATACGTTTACGACCGTGTGCCGTGCGGCAATTATCCAAGCCAACCACTTATACGAGATCTCACTGTGTGATACTCAGTGTCGTACTTCAAGCAATGTCCGTAGCAACATTTTAAATATACTACCACAGTCAATAAATTCGTGGGCTGACGGGCACCCTTAGTTTACGCAGCCACGCATCACTGTGTCGACGAACTTACCGGTTGTACTATATATATAAGCAAAATGGTTGTTATTATTACAAAATAATGTTTCCCTTCGACCATTGTTATAGTGCAATACACTTTCACTACAGACAAACACTAGGTATATTAAGCATTCCTGAGAGAAAGCATGGCAGTGCTTTCGTGCTTTGCCAACTTACAAAACCGACTCTGAGTCTCAACATTCTTTTCTATTTGATAAGTGTTTTTGGGACGATGCCCAAGTATAATAATGAATTCAAACCTCAAAAATTTTAATATGCAAGATGTTTTTAAACTACATGTCGAAATTCAAAACATGTCATCTATGATCTAACATACACAATAAATCCTTGTAGCAAAATGTTTGGAATATTCATCTAGTATTAAAGTTTATATTGATGTTAGGTAAACAGCGCCGGGAATCCGCGACTTCGCGTACCTGCGTGCACAAGTAGCACCTCTAGCGGCGCCCACGTACCTCGACTTTACGGTGTCCTACGTGTGCAGGTGCTCTCCGCATGATGCGGTTTCGTCCGCCTTCGTCATACACAACTTGTAGTGCTCGCAGGTACGTGAAGTTGCGGACTCCCGGCACTGTTTGGCTTACTTCAATTTAAACTTCAATACTAGATGAATATTCCGAACATTTTGCTACAAGGATTTATTGTTTATGTTAGCCCTTAGATGCCACGGTTTTCATTTCGACATGTAGTTTAAATACACCTTGCATATAAGAAGAAGAACATATTTCAACCAAAAATAATTATACGTTGCAAATAATCATTCTCAAATATTTATTGTAGAGACATTCTTCCGTTATGTTATTATTCGCACTATTGTTGAATGGTTCTTATAAAGATGTAGAATGTTAAAGTTTTGCCAGAGAAATGCATGGCAACAGAAGAAGCTTTAAAATCAAAACTATTTGGTCATGAGATACGGTAGTTGCTTGACATTCTTAGGCATGCTTACCCTTGAATCTGAACACGGACATCGTTACCCATTATCACAGCTACCTGATCATACCCAGAATTCCTGACCTGCACGTCATACTCTCCACTTTCAACACAACCCCCCATCCAACTAAGATCACGCTTGATTACCGTAATCACGGTCATCTCACGATCACCATGCTCAAAATCGTTCGTAATTTAGTAAAATGTGATTTTTTCAATACCAGTGACGTTAACTTGATTACTTGTGCCATTTGCATGAATAGTAAGCCCAATAACGTTGCCACTCCTCCGAAACGAAAAGACAGAGCCACATTCAAGTCCAGCCTCACCAATAGTTCTTACCCAACATGTTGTTAAACTGAGTGCACACGAATGCGGCACGTTGTCACTTTGCTGAAATTTTATAGACCTGGTTAAGCTAGTTTTGCATGAGGCTGAGGAATAGCGTGTGAGTAGAACTTCAGCAGGGCTTCAGAAAAGTTGGATGTAACCATGAATTGACTGTACACAGTAATGCATCGCGCAGAAAGAGAAGACCGATGAAAAAATATCAATCACGTGAACTTGATATTCGCGTTGCAAGATGACTGGTTTTTTTTTTCTGATACGCTTACTAGGTTATTTTGACTAATTGCACGACCATCTTGCAACGCTGCTAAACGGACTCNTTTTTTTTTTCTGATACGCTTACTAGGTTATTTTGACTAATTGCACGACCATCTTGCAACGCTGCTAAACGGACTCCGAAAGCAGTGCTGCAACTTGCTACACCTGAAAGAAGAAAACGCTTGGGACAAACAATATTTTCTCTTGTCAGCAAAATTATTTGTTTAAATGTTGCCAAATGGCTCTAAATATTTGCTGACGTAACCCCATACTGTAGTTGCGTTATAACAAATACCCACGCTGTTGTTTGACGGAAAGCATTGTTTGAAACAATGAATTTGAAGCAAAGAAAGAAATTCTTGTGTGGGAAAACTTTCGTATGAATTGTTATGTAAAGAAATTTAAATTTTAGTTACACTAGCTTTTTGTTGAGTTGTAGTATGCATTTTAATAAACATTAATAAATCCCGGCAATACAACAGGTATTAGAACCCGACATCCTATTTTGGAAGTCTGACTTCTGTCCATCGGCCTACAAGTAGCACTGTAAATTTCCCTTTATATGATTCCAATGAAAATTTGTGATTTACCAGATTCAATTATTAGCGTATAAACCTGTCGCTAAAGTAGCCACNTTATATGATTCCAATGAAAATTTGTGATTTACCAGATTCAATTATTAGCGTATAAACCTGTCGCTAAAGTAGCCATGCAATATCGTGAGGTAGCAGTGTTGTTTTAAAGCAGTTGGGATAAAATTCCTTTAATCCTTTTTGATTTTACCCCGGAATATGCATTACTTGATAGAAAATCCACAAGTTTTAGTTGGTGACGAACATTTCTCTTACAAGCGAACCTGATACAATACAAGCTTACATAAACGGAAAGAAAGCGGCAAATTTATATCTACGACAAAACTTTTTAACATATAATTTGCTGAACACGTCAAAAACTTGAGCATATGAAAAGTGCCTTCTTTTATTTCTTGACGGAAGTGTAAGCAGGGAACTAGGGAAGTTGCGTAACACACACGAAGGCAAGGAGCATACAAAGAGAGAGTTGCAACGAAACAGTTGGTGTAACGAGATATAGGTATCTTGTACATTTATTTGCCGAAGAAGGTTCTGCTGTACTGCCAACGTTAGAGCACAGACTAACTAGCAAATGGTCACTTTGCCACGTTGGCGGACAATGCACATAAAGTCGCCAGCACGTATTTTATTTATTTTTTAATACTGACCTACGTTTTCTGGGCAGTGTTAGTGATGGCGTCGTTTATTCGCAGTCATTTAAAACTGCAAATGCCTTCGAGACAATGAGAATAATCATTACGGAGATGAAACACAAGTTTATAAACGGTTTCATACAAATATCCATGTAAACACACGTGGTATAAAGGAATAGACGTGAACGCTACGTAAAAAAAAAATAATATGGTACCAACATGAAAATTAAAATAAGTTTGTAACTAACCACGTGTTTCTACATCTTCTAGAAAGAAAAACGACATTTTAATTTATTGAATATTCATGCGATGCACATGAAGTAAATATTCGTTTTAAATATACATTTTTTTAAATACTGAGATTGAAGACCGTAGAACCTCGACTTTGCATTCTTCTATGAGGAATCCTTTTCCTTATTCGAGTTGCTGGGGCCTGCACGAAGGTATCTAGATAACAAGACTCCCTAGAGCAAGCAGGGTGAACCAGAAATGGTACGTTACCAACATCTGGCATGACTCATTTATGAGTGCAGTGTTGGTAACCATGTGTTCCAAACCCGCCATAACCGTGAAGATCCTCTCATATTAATCTTTTTTCCCCCTTCATGAGTATTTACTGTAGCTCTTAATGACGTTAATAAAAATTCGGTGATTAATATAACAGTGCAAAGTAAAATAAAAAAAATTAATAGACTGCACAATTGATGTGCGTGGACGACTATTTTTAGGTATGTAAGAAAAAAACTTAAATCTCTCAATTATTATGCTGACCAGCTTATAATCATTGCCAGCTGAAGCAATTTTTTTCCTGCAATTAGTTTACACAAAAAAAATTGTATACTATAGGCTTTCTAATGTCGATTGAACATTTTGACTAAGAAGATTAGTCTGATCCCATATGACTGTTTCTAAATTTTGAACTTAGTTCATCAGCAACGCTTCAATAGATTCTAGTTCCTTAATTTAAAATATCATACATGTTTTAATGGAAGCAGCGATTCCTTTGTTACGTTTGTTTTCAAATCACAAAACTAAAAATTTATATCTAGTCTTGCGTGCCACATCTAGGCGGACGGACAGCCTAATGCGTTTTGGGGCCTATCTGCCTAAAGGAAGCGCGCGGACTATAGGTTATTTTGTCCTTAATGTAATCCGAGAAATTTTGTGTCAAAACTCATTTTTTTCTCCGTCTACCAGTTTATAATATACTTATTGGCTTCTTTGGTTTTTGCATATCAACGAACATGAGGTAATTGTAATCTTATTTGATAGTTTTAAGTATAATATTCTTGCCAATATCACTTGGAATCAAGAACACTATATTAAAGGAACCATCCTGGACTCTTAAGAACCTAATTAATTCCTAGTGAGGAGAGTTGGCTGCAACATTAGCATGAAAATTTAAGCATCTAAAGAGTAGTTAATATTAACGGTCTCCTATATTACGTTTTAAGCTTCTTGAACGTACAGCGTATCTCTAGCTGGGGTCCTACGAATATTCGCAGAGTGCTAAAGGCGTTGTACCAATAGAAAATTTAGCTTATTCTAAAATAATTTGTATTGGACGTATCATAAAACTAATACTGACGAGATTTGAAAGATATTCCAAAGTAATGGAAATGTTTCATTGCTAATTAAAAAATTCTACTAGAACTAAAAATCAACAATTATTCTATGAATTTAATGCTGCGTATATACAAGATAATAGGTTAGTTTCATACAACTCACACTAATAAACCTATCGAGAGGAACGAGGACTCTGGGCAGTACAGTCAACGAATGTGCACTTGCAAGTGGGAAATTTATGCGTCATTATTATGTTTCACGAGTCTTGGGAAAATATTTCTCGACTACTTATTTTATATAAGTAACTGAAAATTAATATCTGTCTTTATGATCGTATCGCAAATTATATTAAGCTTAATAATTTTTTGCAAATGTATAACACATATATACTATCTCAGAAACAGAATTCTGAGTTGACAGTAGAGCAATTTGTAATAGCTGTGGTGCTACTTTATAATAATTATACAATTATTAGTGATTTTTGTATATTTACAGGGTCACATATTGCAGATATAGAGTACGTGTTCACCTGCAAGGTTAGCACCTTTGTAGATAATGTTAAAAGGTTTGTGTTGTTACCAAGGAGAAACTTTTTTAAGGCAATTACTGGAATCGACTCCTACGAGATGAAATTAACTTCTAGGGCAATCGACTTTGCGGCAAAGCCTCATGGCAAATACATGAAGGAGAAAAATATTTTACGGCAAACGAGTTTAGTACAAATTATTTAAAGGCGAAAGCTTTTAGAGTAAAATACGTTTAGCACGAAACGAATTTAGGCCATTGCTAAGATTAGGTAAAAGCTGACATGTACGTTGCAATTCGTGACAAATACACAAATTCCGTTGGTAGCAAAATGCATACTGGTTACAAGTGATGTGAATAATTTTGTAGGCTGGTTCGTTTTACAGCATAGTTTTCCAATAAATGTGGTTTTTTGTTGCTAACGTAGAAGGGATGCGTCAATACAACACGTCGAAACAGATTACGTTCAGCACTAAATGTACAGTAAATAAATAATGATATAACTGTTTTTTTTAAAAAATTACAGACAAATTGATAAACACAACATTCGCAAATTTTTCGCTGTAAGTTTCTAAGTTTTGTGTGGTAAAAAAATTCCGCTGTACGGTCCAGGCAAAAAAAAAAAAAAAAAAAAAAAAAAAAAAAAAAAAAAAAAGGGGGGGGGTTTTTTTTTTTTTTTTTTTTTTTTTGNATCTGTAATACTACATATTTCGTATCAAAACACATTATTTAGTACAATTTAGTCTTTATTTTGTGTAAATACATATTTAATAACCATTATATTTGCCACTAAAACGTTAGTAATCTTCAGAAAGTAGTGTATGTGTGTGTGTGTGTATATATAAATATATATATAGAGAGAGAGAGAGAGATAGAGAGATAACTGTAGCCAAACCATAAAGAACACGATGTTTTATTAAAGCAAGAACCTCTACTGAATAAATTGTCCTTTATAACAAAGTATTATTTGATTGTGGGTAAAATAAGTAAGCCTTTGTAAAATACAGTTTTTATAAATAATTAATTGTAAGAATATTAAACTATCACACAAATTAATTTTCGTGTAAACGTACTGTAGTAGTAAAAAGGACAGTTACCNTGTATATATTTGTTTGGCCACTCATTTGATTGACTTCGATCTAAAATACAGCTCGAGAGGTTGTTTGTAATTTTTGTGACAACTGGGAGAGTAAAAGTGTTTGTTAGCGCGTTTATTGATGCTTAATAATGTTATAGAAACCCCAATAAAACAATTTCAACAAGGAATGAAATGTTTAGTTGTAAGACTTAAAACATTTTCGTAAGTTGTGTTTTTATTTAAAACATTTTCACTTTTCNGTTGTAAGACTTAAAACATTTTCGTAAGTTGTGTTTTTATTTAAAACATTTTCACTTTTCCAGTATTCACTTCAACTGAGGTTGCTATGGCGTACTTCTCGAGTGCAAACTATCCAAGTTCCGAATCTCGGTCGGGCACTCTATTTATTCGTAATAAGTGAAACTGTTTAATAATTTACGCAAAGCCACACAAAACTATTGTTGCNGGTCGGGCACTCTATTTATTCGTAATAAGTGAAACTGTTTAATAATTTACGCAAAGCCACACAAAACTATTGTTGCATCAACCAAATCTTACACTTTGGGCCAATCAAATACGAACAACAGAATCATTTTGTTAAAAAACAACATATTCCATTGCTCTTATACAAACAATTAATTTGGTTGCGCAAAACAAAATTTTTTTATTGAACAAAATATCTTTCTCAGTGCAAGTACACACACATCAAAGGAACCGCAACGCCATTAAGTGTATGTTCTTTTGTCTACTCTGCGACAACAGCAACCATACGCCATCAAGACTTTGCAGACTCGCCGCTGCGAGTCTGATTTGTACCAGCAATAGAGACTGTTTCTTGACATAAGACTTGGGGCTCGACGCTTCAGGTCATTATTTCAAACAACAGTTTGTGGAAATAGAATTATCTTTATTACGAGGTTTACTGCAGAATCTNTTGTGGAAATAGAATTATCTTTATTACGAGGTTTACTGCAGAATCTTGCGCGAAAACAGCGACACCGAAAGTAGAGCCTATTCCTCGAACGATAGCAATTTTTTTTTTGACATTTCATAATGTAGTTCTGTGTATAGATTTTTTAATAGGAAAATATTTTGTATTATCATACTGAGCAGGTTGACAGTCATCTGAATGTGTTTTCGATCATCATTACCTGTTGCACAGGGATACACTGCTGTTGCCGTAGATTGCCTTCAGAACCGTCAAAAAATTGCATAAGTTAGTAGAACATTCCATAGACATTTCGCAGCTACAAAGTACGAACACACATTTCTGTATGTATCTTGAAATTGGTCTGGATATTGTTTATTTTGGCAATTTTGGTGCGCAAAGACGTTTTTTCCGCGTCAAAAAGGAATCACGAAATGGTAATCCATCTTCAAAATTGAGTCTGAAAAGTGTTCTCTATCTCGAAGCAGAGGACAAGATTTTCGAGCTAATTCCACTGAAGAAAAAAATACTCCAAATAAGAAGACCAATATTCATAATGCTGAATGTTCCCGTCTCTAAATAGTATAAAACCAAGTCGCTTATCCGCGTCTGTCTGTGTATTCGCTTAGTACGTCTAAACTACTTAATTAATTTTGATGCGGATTTCAATTTAATTTAGAGCATTTCTTGAGGAAGGTTTTGGTGTATAATACATTTAGATTTAATATAAGGATAGTAGAGAAATATCGAACCGTTGTAATCAAGTCGGAAAACCCCGCTTTTAGGGCGCTTACGTGGCTTGCGCTGACTAAACCATAAGAGATACATCAAATTAATGACTATATAATTGTAGCTCTTAAAAAGGTATACAGAAAAGTCCACGATAGCATATTTTTATCTTTTTAGGATGACCCACAGTAACAATTTTTGTCTTTCAAAGTATCGCTGTAAAAACTTAATTGTTACCGGTCGAAGCCGGGCTGTAAATAAAACTGTGATGTCGCCGAAAGTGCTAGTAAAAATATCCCTATCCTTTAATATTTAACACACATTCCATTTGCCGAAGCACAAGTACTGCGAATATACAGAATTAATAGCATAACTTCATGGAAAATTACCCGTGGTCAGTAACACGATTTCCATTAATTTAAGTAACTTTCGATTATTCAGCTTATAAATATTTATTTATTCTTTTTAAGTTTTATTTTGAGAATAATTGTATTTTCATAGCGATGTTGCTATATTTATAATGATCACTAAAAATAAACATTATTTCCCTAGCAAATTTTTATTAACATGAGCAGATCATATTTGAAATAAGCATCTTGCCTGTTGAACTACAATTGTAACCAGAGTTTTCAATTATGCGAAGCGTTTGTTTAAACGTTTGTGACGCCCTCGGGTAATGTTTCTCTCGTAAGTGGATATGAACTGGGTGTCATTCACGGCCATATTTTATTTACCTTAGATATTTTAACTCATACATGCAAATAGCGTGCACGCACTGACTGCTAAGCAAACATTATTTTATGACGCCAACAAAGTTCGTCGCAACGTAATATTCTCCTTATCTTCTCTATTTATAGAGTTCTGAAGGTGCGAACGTTTTTAGGGCGTGAGCGTGGTCTCAATCACAAGCTGATNTTGACCTTCCATAAGTGGCCCATTAGCATGCTACTAATACATGCGTGGCAGTAAGTAACAGTTGGCATGCCATGAATGGCCCAAAACTTTGTTGCCTTGTATGCCCCAAGCAGGAAACAACAGTTGGCATTCCATTAACAGCCCGTTAGCTTGCTATGAACATTTCTCCAGCATGAAGTAACAGTTTGTCTGCCGTAAATTGCCCATAAACTTGCTAATAAAATTTCCCCAGTAGTAAGTAACATTAAGTATTTCGTTTATCGTCTGCTTGTGTGGTTTCTGTTGAAATAAAACAGTCATTGTGAGAGCATTGGCCCTAACTACAATTATTAAATAAAAATTGGTAATGTCACTTTTGTTTATATGGCGTGATTGCTAACCATATAAGAAATGCTGACAGTATTAAATGCGAACGTTTGCCACCACTGCCAACAGTTTTCCTGGTGTTAACTGCTTGTTGTTTGCTACTTGGGAAGTGGCCCACTTCTGCGTAACCAACTGTACCCCAAAAATGTCTTCACCATCGGTGGACCAGGTGTGGCAGCAGTGTCCCACTGGCTCTGCTTCTGGCCTGCCGTAAGCAAAACATATGCTAGCCAACTGTTGGAAAGCCACTTGTGGCCCAGATATGGGCGATTTGTGACCCACATAGAAGCAGCTTGCATACATTAAAAAAAATATATGTATATATATATATATATATGTTTTACTCTATTAAAATTACTTAATTAACTATTTTCGTACATTTTATCTTCAGCATAATTTCTCAATTTGTTAATTTCTTTGGAAGAACCTGGCATAGAGCTCTCAAACTTTTCGTTCACAGTCTATAATGCTAGCAACTACTCTACCATGTATTCATGTAAAACATTCTCAGTAAATCGGATAACTTTCTACACACACAAGTTGCATTATTAGCTTTGCTACAAAATTATTTTTGTAAGTATCAAAAGTCATTACTGAGATTTCTGTGTTTGGTTTGAAAGACTTATATTTTAGTTTGGGGCTACTTTCAAGCGGAATTTAAAATGCAAAATAAATTATTATTTAAACTGTTATGCTTTGCAGATATCCAGTCTGTAAACTATTTTTTTCTATTACTAGCAACGTAAGATCATAATTTTACTTCATATATGCATGAAAAAGGAAATAAGTGAATTAATATATGCTATTTGCTACTGCATAAGAACATATAGTCGGCATGCAATAAATGGCGCATAAGCTTATTGATAATGTTTCCTCAGTAATAAAGAACACTTAGCATACCACAAAAGGGCCGTAAGTATGCTGGTATTATGTCCCCAGCAGTATGCAACACTTGGCATGCCATACGTGGCCCATTAGCCAGCTACTAATACATGCGCGGCAATAAGCAACAGTTGGCATGCCATGAGTGGCCCACAAGTTTGCTCCTTGTATATCCTCAGAAGTAAACCACAATTGGCGTGATGTAAATGGCCCATAATCACGCTGGTTATATTTTCTCAGCAGTGAGTAACAGTCAGCATTTCGTTTATCATCTGTTTGTGGGGCATCTGTTGAAATCAAAACAATCATTTTGAGAGCATTGGCCCATATTACCATTATTTAAAAAAAGCACTGTCACTTTTGTCTATATCACCTGATTGCCTACCATATAAGTAATGCTGACAGTCATAAATGCAACGTTTGTCACCACTGGTAACAGCTGGCCAACTGTTAACTGCTTGTTGTTTGCTACTTGGGACATTATAATCCGTCACAACATCTATAAAGCTCTCAAGACCTCGTTGTTAAGTGCCTCCCAAATCTCTCCATTACATCTTTATACCTACGTGTCTTATTATGAAAAAAATATTAATATAAATCTTAACTCACGTGCCAGATATATATATGATTTTCTGAAATTATAAACTCTGCTAAAATCATCTATACCAACACTTTGTATTTCAGGGTGTACTTGAAGATAATCTGCTGCAATGTATTTCTAGCAAGAAAAATTATCTTTATTTTATATATGAAATGTTAAAGGACGGTTTTCACTTCTTTTTCACTTTTATTTAATATATATATATTTTGAAAATTTTTTTATTTTCTAGGCTCGATATGTGATTCCGTGTATGTAACACCTCTGCGTTGTCATATATGACAGTAAACATTCACGTGAAAATTTTTAGAAAGGTATAATAGTTTACAGCGACGCGTGTTTGTATGTAAAGAAGTGATTGCAGAGAATTTACTAAGCTGTGTGTGTTGATGGTGGAAAACATCTTGTACAAAGTTGTCTGTTATTTTATGGAAAAAAGCTGGTCAAAAATTATCCAGAACTCTCCGTAAAGTTACGGACACGTTATTCTAAGAAATGATGGTTTATCGCGGGAAAAGTTGACTGTTTGCTATGATTCAACGTACTGTACACATGCCTGAAAGTTTTATTCTTCTTATTGGTGTTCATGCGTGTGTGAAGCTACTGCCTCATTTCACTGGGCCAATGAGGATTCTGATACTCTAAGGCAGGACGTTCGGAATTGGTCTGCAAACACCTTAGCCGAGTGAAAACCGTCTTCATCCAATCACGAAAGAATAAGCTAGTTAGAGTGTCATCGAAGATATGTTGGCTGAAAATTTTTTCGCTATGTTCCACCACCTCTAGTTATTCAGTAACGTAATTCCGTAATTTTCACAGAACTTTGCGTTAATTAACGGAGCCTCTCCGTAATTTGGCTAGTTAGTTTTTTTTTCTGTATTTCAGTGTTACGAAAAAAAACCTTTAACTTTAGTAATGCATTTTTTTCACTGTGTATGAAAAAAGAAAATTTTAGTGAAGTTAAAAAACTTTATTCTGGAGCGAGATGAAAACACGGATCACAAGTTAAAGAGGAACGGTATTATTACTAGTTACATGTGAGATAGGGAATAAAAACGTTTAGAAATGTGAAATGTGACACTATTTACTAAGGAAGGAGAAGTTGTTCACACTTATGTTGAAGTTAGAATTTTCAGAACGAAGCATTCAAAGTCTTATTACGTACGTATTTTCGTACATAAAACCGCGAATACACGTTAACAGATAATAATTATTTCTTGCACATCAAAAATACTTAAGAACTGCAAAATACAAAATAACCTTTTGTAACGTCTTTGAAAGTTATAAAAGTTTAACTATGTCACCACACTTCACTAACCGGAATTGGACAACCATATTATTTTCTCGTTTTTACACACGCGAATAAACCACACTCATTCAGATTACTTTGTCAGAAATTTTATTCACTTTACAAATTATGTCAGTTTATATGGTACACACGTTATCGTTAGTACTCCTTAATACTGTAGGCCCTATATTGCATTCCACCTGGTCCAGTGGGAGTGGAACTTGAATTTAAGTAAATGTTGTTTAACAATATCGTATGCAAAACATTTAGGCCTAATAAGTTTTCAGCTTTCCATACAATATTGTTTAAAAATTTAGTATTTAAAAAAGAGCCTTACTTAGACTCGATATCGAGCGAATTATGCATATGGCCGTTAAGGCCGTATTACACGTTGATTTCTGACGAATGATTATCTTGCAGTTCAATGGAGGAGATAAGGACTTTGTCGTCCAATTCTGTGGGAAATTGTTGACTGCGATTATGTATATCTGCCATAATGCATCACAACACAGGCAATACAGGTGCAAATTGGACAACATCCACCTGGGAACAGTTTCGAAACACGAACTTTATTCGCATGGACTGTAGAGAAAATGGTGATCCTGTGGATCGTTTATAAGAATCTGTGGAGAGTCATCGTGGCTACTTCCCATTTACCTAAGATAAGTTAAAAATACAAAAACACTCACTCAACTAGTACTGTAGTCCATTCCTGGTTACTTCAATTTTTTCTCAAGCCTTGCTGAGGTTCTACTTTCAAGCTATTCCTTCGCTTCGTGTAAACGAAGCTTAATGAAGTTTAGAAAATCACACGGAAGAGACAGTGCACTGTATTCGTGCGCACTCAGTTTAATATGTTGCATTAGAACTATTTCGTACCACGCATTACCATCATATATTTTTTCTCTATTTATATTCACATTAATTATATATGAAATAAAATAATTTATAAATGAATTAAAACGACATGTTCAAATTAACCAACCAGAAAAATAGACCCATGTGACACATGACGTATTTAGGAAACAACCAAAAACGTCATACATGGGGTGATTCTTCAAATGTTTGATTAAAAAGTGAGAAGATTCCCCAAAAAGACTACATATGTTCTTATAAGTTAGGTCAGTTGAAACTGTAAATATATACATTCACTCAATAACCTAGTTTAGTTAAGGTGGTCCTGTTAGGTCGTGATATCATGTTTAAAATGATGGAAGAAAACGCGCATGACCAGTAATGATGGTTGCCCACAAACGTATGTACATTAATAACCATAGAAATAACCATGGCCTCGTTGATGCACTGTGCATAGACTCTCGCGTTCATTCTGCCTGGAGCAGACTCGCGTATGCACGACGCAAGAAACGTAAATTTGGTAGAGCAGAAATCCTTTTGTAATTTGTCCGAAGTACCTTCACACTTTTTGAATCAAACCTTTGAAAAATCACCCCATGTAAGATGTGTTTGGTTATTTCCTAAATATTTCATGTATCACAAGCCTTTTTATGCTTCTGTCGAAATAAAAGTATCTTAGTTTTTGTTAAGTTAAACTTTTACTCATACTTTATTAACAAATTATAATAATTCATTTATATCTTATATGAATAAGACAGAGAGAAAATAGGTGTGTTGGTAATACCTACCAAGAAATAGTTCTTACCCAACATGTTGTTAAACTGAGTGCACACGAATGCGGCACGTTGTCACTTTGCTGACATTTTATAGACCTGGTTAAGCTAGTTTTGCATGAGGCTGAGGAATAGCGCGTGAGTAGAACTTCAGCAGGGCTTCAGAAAAGTTGGATGTAACCATGAATTGACTGTACACAGTAATGCATCGCGCAGAAAGAGAAGACCGATGAAAAAATATCAAACACGTGAACTTGATATTCGCGTTGCAAGATGACTGGTTTTTTTTTTTCTGATACGCTTACTAGGTTATTTTGACTAATTGCACGACCATCTTGCAACGCTGCTAAACGGACTCCGAAAGCAGTGCTGCAACTTGCTACACCTGAAAGAAGAAAACGCTTGGGACAAACAATATTTTCTCTTGTCAGCAAAATTATTTGTTTAAATGTTGCCAAATGGCTCTAAATATTTGCTGACGTAACCCCATACTGTAGTTGCGTTATAACAAATACCCACGCTGTTGTTTGACGGAAAGCATTGTTTGAAACAATGAATTTGAAGCAAAGAAAGAAATTCTTGTGTGGGAAAACTTTCGTATGAATTGTTATGTAAAGAAATTTAAATTTTAGTTACACTAGCTTTTTGTTGAGTGGTAGTATGCATTTTAATAAACATTAATAAATCCCGGCAATACAACAGGTATTAGAACCCGACATCCTATTTTGGAAGTCTGACTTCTGTCCATCGGCCTACAAGTAGCACTGTAAATTTCCCTTTATATGATTCCAATGAAAATTTGTGATTTACCAGATTCAATTATTAGCGTATAAACCTGTCGCTAAAGTAGCCACGCAATATCGTGAGGTAGCAGTGTTGTTTTAAAGCAGTTGTGATTAAATTCCTTTAATCCTTTTTGATTTTACCCCGGAATATGCATTACTTGATAGAAAATCCACAAGTTTTAGTTGGTGACGAACATTTCTCTTGCAAGCGAACCTGATACAATACAAGCTTACATAAACGGAAAGAAAGCGGCAAATTTATATCTACGACAAAACTTTTTNCAAGCGAACCTGATACAATACAAGCTTACATAAACGGAAAGAAAGCGGCAAATTTATATCTACGACAAAACTTTTTAACATATAATTTGCTGAACACGTCAAAAACTTGAGCATATGAAAAGTGCCTTCTTTTATTTCTTGACGGAAGTGTAAGCAGGGAACTAGGGAAGTTGCGTAACACACACGAAGGCAAGGAGCATACAAAGAGAGAGTTGCAACGAAACAGTTGGTGTAACGAGATATAGGTATCTTGTACATTTATTTGCCGAAGAAGGTTCTGCTGTACTGCCAACGTTAGAGCACAGACTAACTAGCAAATGGTCACTTTGCCACGTTGGCGGACAATGCACATAAAGTCGCCAGCACGTATTTTATTTATTTTTTAATACTGACCTACGTTTTCTGGGCAGTGTTAGTGATGGCGTCGTTTATTCGCAGTCATTTAAAACTGCAAATGCCTTCGAGACAATGAGAATAATCATTACGGAGATGAAACACAAGTTTATAAACGGTTTCATACAAATATCCATGTAAACACACGTGGTATAAAGGAATAGACGTGAACGCTACGTAAAAAAAAAANAAACGGTTTCATACAAATATCCATGTAAACACACGTGGTATAAAGGAATAGACGTGAACGCTACGTAAAAAAAAATAATGTGGTACCAACATGAAAATTAAAATAAACCACGTGTTTCTACATCTTCTAGAAAGAAAAACGACATTTTAATTTATTGAATATTCATGCGATGCACAACATGAAGTAAATATTCGTTTTATATATAAAATTTTATTTAATTACTGAGATTGAAGACCGTAGAACCTCCACTTTGCATTCTTCTATGAGGAATCCTTTTCCTTATTCGAGTTGCTGGGGCCTGCACGAAGGTATCTAGATAACAANAAACGGTTTCATACAAATATCCATGTAAACACACGTGGTATAAAGGAATAGACGTGAACGCTACGTAAAAAAAAAATAATATGGTACCAACATGAAAATTAAAATAAGTTTGTAACTAACCACGTGTTTCTACATCTTCTAGAAAGAAAAACGACATTTTAATTTATTGAATATTCATGCGATGCACATGAAGTAAATATTCGTTTTAAATATACATTTTTTTAAATACTGAGATTGAAGACCGTAGAACCTCGACTTTGCATTCTTCTATGAGGAATCCTTTTCCTTATTCGAGTTGCTGGGGCCTGCACGAAGGTATCTAGATAACAAGACTCCCTAGAGCAAGCAGGGTGAACCAGAAATGGTACGTTACCAACATCTGGCATGACTCATTTATGAGTGCAGTGTTGGTAACCATGTGTTCCAAACCCGCCATAACCGTGAAGATCCTCTCATCTTAATCTTTTTTCCCCCTTCATGAGTATTTACTGTAGCTTTTAATGACGTTAATAAAAATTCGGTGATTAATATAACAGTGCAAAGTAAAATAAAAAAAATTAATAGACTGCACAATTGATGTGCGTGGACGACTATTTTTAGGTATGTAAGAAAAAAACTTAAATCTCTCAATTATTATGCTGACCAGCTTATAATCATTGCCAGCTGAAGCAATTTTTTTCCTGCAATTAGTTTACACAAAAAAAAATGTATACTATAGGCTTTCTAATGTCGATTGAACATTTTGACTAAGAAGATTAGTCTGATCCCATATGACTGTTTCTAAATTTTGAACTTAGTTCATCAGCAACGCTTCAATAGATTCTAGTTCCTTAATTTAAAATATCATACATGTTTTAATGGAAGCAGCGATTCCTTTGTTACGTTTGTTTTCAAATCACAAAACTAAAAATTTATATCTAGTCTTGCGTGCCACATCTAGGCGGACGGACAGCCTAATGCGTTTTGGGGCCTATCTGCCTAAAGGAAGCGCGCGGACTATAGGTTATTTTGTCCTTAATGTAATCCGAGAAATTTTGTGTCAAAACTCATTTTTTTCTCCGTCTACCAGTTTATAATATACTTATTGGCTTCTTAGGTTTTTGCATATCAACGAACATGAGGTAATTGTAATCTTATTTGATAGTGTTTAAGTATAATATTCTTGCCAATATCACTTGGAATCAAGAACACTATATTAAAGGAACCATCCTGGACTCTTAAGTACCTAATTAATTCCTAGTGAGGAGAGTTGGCTGCAACATTAGCATGAAAATTTAAGCATCTAAAGAGTAGTTAATATTAACGGTCTCCTATATTACGTTTTAAGCTTCTTGAACGTACAGCGTATCTCTAGCTAGGGTCCTACGAATATTCGCAGAGTGCTAAAGGCGTTGTACCAATAGAAAATTTAGCTTATTCTAAAATAATTTGCATTGGACGTATCATAAAACTAATACTGACGAGATTTGAAAGATATTCCAAAGTAAAGGAAATGTTTCATTGCTATTTAAAAAATTATACTAGAACTAAAAATCAANTGGGGTCCTACGAATATTCGCAGAGTGCTAAAGGCGTTGTACCAATAGAAAATTTAGCTTATTCTAAAATAATTTGTATTGGACGTATCATAAAACTAATACTGACGAGATTTGAAAGATATTCCAAAGTAATGGAAATGTTTCATTGCTAATTAAAAAATTCTACTAGAACTAAAAATCAACAATTATTCTATGAATTTAATGCTGCGTATATACAAGATAATAGGTTAGTTTCATACAACTCACACTAATAAACCTATCGAGAGGAACGAGGACTCTGGGCAGTACAGTCAACGAATGTGCACTTGCAAGTGGGAAATTTATGCGTCATTATTATGTTTTACGAGTCTTGGGAAAATATTTCTCGACTACTTATTTTATATAAGTAACTGAAAATTAATATCTGTCTTTATGATCGTATCGCAAATTATATTAAGCTTAATAATTTTTTGCAAATGTATAACACATATATACTATCTCAGAAACAGAATTCTGTGTTGACAGTAGAGCAATTTGTAATAGCTGTGGTGCTACTTTATAATAATTATACAATTATTAGTGATTTTTGTATATTTACAGGGTCACATATTGCAGATATAGAGTACGTGTTCACCTGCAAGGTTAGCACCTTTGTAGATAATGTTAAAAGGTTTGTGTTGTTACCAAGGAGAAACTTTTTTAAGGCAATTACTGGAATCGACTCCTACGAGATGAAATTAACTTCTAGGGCAATCGACTTTGCGGCAAAGCCTCATGGCAAATACATGAAGGAGAAAAATATTTTACGGCAAACGAGTTTAGTACAAATTATTTAAAGGCGAAAGCTTTTAGAGTAAAAAACGTTTAGCACGAAACGAATTTAGGCCATTGCTAAGATTTGGTAAAAGCTGACATGTACGTTGCAATTCGTGACAATTACACAAATTCCGTTGGTAGCAAAATGCATACTGGTTACAAGTGATGTGAATAATTTTGTAGGCTGGTTCGTTTTACAGCATAGTTTTCCAATAAATGTGGTTTTTTGTTGCTAACGTAGAAGGGATGCGTCAATACAACACGTCGAAACAGATTACGTTCAGCACTAAATGTACAGTAAATAAATAATGATATAACTGTTTTTTTTAAAAAATTACAGACAAATTGATAAACACAACATTCGCAAATTTTTCGCTGTAAGTTTCTAAGTTTTGTGTGGTAAAAAANAAAAAAAAAAAAAAAAAAAAGCCAACTGGTTCTAAAACCGTTTGCAGACAGACGCTTAGGATATTGTAACATAATCTGTAATACTACATATTTCGTATCAAAACACATTATTTAGTACAATTTAGTCTTTATTTTGTGTAAATACATATTTAATAACCATTATATTTGCCAATAAAACGTTAGTAATCTTCAGAAAGAAGTGTATGCGTGTGTGTGTGTGTATATATAAATATATATATAGAGAGAGAGAGAGAGAGAGAGAGAGAGAGAGAGATAACTGTAGCCAAACCATAAAGAACACGATGTTTTATTAAAGCAAGAACCTCTACTGAATAAATTGTCCTTTATAACAAAGTATTATTTGATTGTGGGTAAAATAAGTAAGCCTTTGTAAAATACAGTTTTATAAATAATGAATTGTAAGAATATTAAACTATCACACAAATTAATTTTCGTGTAAACGTACTGTAGTAGTAAAAAGGACAGTTACCAGACGAGACTTCAGCGTATTTCAGTGTTTCCTCGTGGTTTATAGAATGCATACAAATAATTCCCTTCGCGCAATTAACCTCAGTTTGGTACGTAAAATAACACGGTAATGTACTTCCAAAAATTTTCTTCGTGCTTCACCCAAAGACAGAAACAAATATACTTTTTGATTACTCATTTATTAGTGATGCAAACCAAACAAATGGCATTCTTGTCAAATACCAAATAAAGAAGCACAGCAAAATTTAATCATTTAATTAACGCAAACTTACATAAAGTTCCCTGAAATAAAAAAATTGTAATGATAAATTCCTTTTATTCGCGTAATGGTGTATAAAAAATTCTGGACAATTTTTGCCTGAAATTTCCAATAAAAGTACTAACTATTTTTTAACCCACAACCAACATAGCGTAACAGCGTCCGTTGAGATAATTATTTTACAATGACCAAGCGTATGCATTTGTACAATGCGCTAATAATATGAGTATAAAGATGTACGTGCTTTCCTACAAGTACAGTAACGAATGTTGGTTTACCTCGGTAATCAAACCCTGCCCCAAGAAGTGTTAAAAGGCTCAGCTAACGTGGGCCATTATCCGTTTATTAAAAGAGTTTGTACTCTGAGTTAAAAACAATAATTTTCCGTAAAAGCGTAAATAGACATGTAGCTTAACGACTGGAAAATGTGCAGTAAAGTTTGCAGCGAATAAGGCCTACTTTAAATATGTATAAATTTGTGTAAAATTTAGTAGATTTATTTGTTATACACATATTATCAAGACTTTCATTAAAAGTTGCACATTTATATTCTTGATCGATTTACTCAACCAGATAAATGTTAATTTCCCAAAAAAAAGCTGCCAACAGAAGAAACTGAGCAGTAATTGAAAAAATTATACGCTCTCAGTGACTTTAGCTACAGTTTGGGAAAGCGCATTTTCATCCATATTTTTTCAACATAGTATCCCAACCTAATAGGATACTATAAAGTAACCAAGGGATGGTGGATGAATACATGTTTTCATAGTTCAAACTTACCTAATCAATCGTTAACTCGCTCACAGAAAAATATTTAATGAGGTCGCAACAGTATTAATGTTACAACAATATTAAGTTTTTGTTATCTGTGAGCCGTCAGTAACTAATGTTGCTGTTGATGAAATATATTGTTAAGTTATTAATGCTACTGTAACATTAAGTACTTTATGTGACAACATTACCTCCTTATTGTACTGGCCACATTAAGGCGGTGTTTTACGGCAAAACTAATTTTGTGTTGCATTGATGTTAACATTTGTGTTAAATATGTTACTGTACTTTTTTTGCTTGAAATTAACTCTTTAGTTTAAAATTTAATTAAGTACATTTATTTTGTCACAAAAAAAATATTACTAACGAAAAAAAATTAGAGCAGGCAGGGGAATCAAACCCATGGCCTAAGTGAAGGACACTTAACCCGGCGCCCTACCATTTCCTCTACCATAACACGAATGTAAGTGTTTCATATTGGTATTATTGAATATAATTTAAAAGACAAACTGAAGTTCTCTTTTGTTACGTGGAAATACTTTATGTTCTATAAATATATGCATAAGAGTCACATATGAACTGCTTTGCAAGGCTTGAGAGCTGGTCTAAGTTACATATAGTTCTCAAACTATACATTAAAATTTAAATACAGTGGTTTTATTTTACGAGGTTATCGCTGTTCACTACTATCCGCCATTTTTACAACGCCAAGTCAGTGGTGTAACCTTGTGTTGGTTGAACTTTCTTTAATATCGTGGTAACACAAAATATTTTGTTCTTCCTGTTAATTTTAGCGTAATGCAACTTTTGGTTGCGACAACATTACTTAGAATCATTGTTAACATTAACACTTCAACAGTATGTTTGCATTACAGGAATATAAGACTTTGTAAATGGTTAACATAAAGTATCTTTGTCACACTATTAATAATGTTACTACAAAATAAACGATTAAAGAAATGTCTCAACAGTAATTTTTTTGTTGCAGCAACATAAGACTTTTTTGTGGATATTATACCAATTAAATTAGTGTGCTTTGCAGATTAAACAAAGCTATGAGAGTTTGTGAACAAGTGGCTTTTCACACTTGCATACTGAGAAGCCATGTCCTCGACTGTTCACAGACGCTAGTGNGAGAGTTTGTGAACAAGTGGCTTTTCACACTTGCATACTGAGAAGCCATGTCCTCGACTGTTCACAGACGCTAGTGCAGTAACGGTTTTAGAAATATTAATGGGGGAAAAAATATAAACAAAAAACCTCGGGCTTTAATGCCTGGCGTCATTTAAAAATGTACGGGATTGCAGACAATGACGTTTCTCATTCCACAGCGCTCATTACGTCCGAGGCGTGCATAGATATAGTCCCCTCATGGTAACTTCACACTTCTCTGAAGCCCTGCTACAGTTCTACTTCCAGGTTGTTCCTCCGTCTCATGCAAACAAAGCTTAAGCAAGTCTAGAAAATTACACCCAAAGGACAGCGCACCGCATACATGCCCACTCAGTTTAATAATACAGTAAATGGCATTAGAACTATTTCTTACTAGGCATTACCAACACAAGTATTTTCTCTCTGTTTTTATTCATATTAATTACTAATTTTTTGTAAGGATATATGGATAAAATAAATTAAAGTCAAATGTAACTGAAAATAAAATTTTACGTTAACAGAAGCGTACCGTTTGATATGCATGGAATATTTAGTAAGCAAGCGAACACTTCATATGCGCGACGTGATATTTGAAAGGTTCCGTGAGAAAGTTTGAAGGCACTGCGAATGTACTCGGCTTCCAGTCATTTCGCGGGCCGACGTTTACGGCGCGACACGCAGTGGCCGAGCCGACGTCCCTGCGAGCACAGCGAACATGCCGAATACAGTCGCTCCCGTGGCCGTTCCGCCCGCGCGGGAAACGGCTCTTCTTATTAAAGTCAAATTTCCGGAAACGTTGCTACATCTGCCCGAATTTACGAACCTCTCGCCAGCAGCAGTTTTCATTAAGTTCTCTGTAACGCAACATTACGTCAGCAAAACTCAAAAGCATAAATTTTTGAAATTAATGGGATGAAACGCGCACTATTATACATATATTTATGCTTTTGATATTTTGTGATGTTACGAGGTGTGGTCAGGCCCTTAGCTGAGCGGCCTGCCTGTTAACACCTTCACTTATTTATCCAGTACACGGGCCGTGATCGCTGAAATTTGTTATGAAATCGCCCACTACAGAAACCCCTTCCACCGGCCAGTAAACGGGGACAACGCAGCCGATATAAGGCAGTGAAGTCCGTGGGTNCCCACTACAGAAACCCCTTCCACCGGCCAGTAAACGGGGACAACGCAGCCGATATAAGGCAGTGAAGTCCGTGGGCGGTGTCTTTTGTCGTCGGGCCATTGGAATGAGAAGACCACTGAAGATAAGTGTGTCCGGCCGTCGACTTGCGCCATCTTAATCAGCCTCCGGAATCATGAACAAGGTGGGGACTCTCCAAATAGGNCCCACTACAGAAACCCCTTCCACCGGCCAGTAAACGGGGACAACGCAGCCGATATAAGGCAGTGAAGTCCGTGGGTGGTGTCTTTTGTCGTCGGGCCATTGGAATGAGAAGACCACTGAAGATAAGTGTGTCCGGCCGTCGACTTGCGCCATCTTAATCAGCCTCCGGAATCATTAACAAGGTGGGGACTCTCCAAATAGGCTTTACTCAGAACATGGCTGGTTAAATCTTTATAAAATAATATCATTTAANAACAAGGTGGGGACTCTCCAAATAGGCTTTACTCAGAACATGGCTGGTTAAATCTTTATAAAATAATATCATTTAACAATTTAGTATATTAGTACGCAATTCCTATTCAATAATATTTATTTTGAAATAATATTGTACAAGCTTAATGTTAAATGAACCTTTTTTATGTATTTTTTATATTAGTTATATAGTAACTATTATCAATAACTTGTTGCGCCCCTATATCCCCGTTAAAGATAAATACCATCAAAATATCAAAACCATAACAATGGAGGATGCTTGGTTCCTCCCAATCCTCTTGCTGCCGTGCATCAGCTTCTCTACCATGCACCCCCTTTTTCAATAAATTCCCCACCCACCGACGTTAATTTTCGTATTAATAATAACAAAATTTCCGCCATGTTCACTTTTAACATTAAAACTTCAACTTTAAAGTAGCTGTATAATTAAATTAATGTCATAATATATACTTTTAAAATTTATTAGCTTTGAATAATAAATTTATTTTTACAGCCCAATATATAAACTTACAAAGCAATTATTTGAAACCTAAATAACAAACGCTATTTAAATTTAAAGAATTTCAGAATGAACTGCCCTAGTTAAGTATATTTACCTCAGCAACACCGTTCTAGTAATTTAAATTAAGATATAGATCACCTGTGTGTGCTGGATGTAGTTATTTGAAATGAATCTAATACTGTGATAGTAATTCATAATCATGTGACAATTTCCATTAAATTAACTTTCAGCTCATGCTAATTGAATAAATTCCATACAAGACGTAATAATGTAGTAAGTTATTACTGTGCTCGGATAAAGGTATAGAATTTTATTATGCTCTCCCATCAGTCAACATATGTTTAAGAAAAATGCATAAAAATAAGATATGCCAGTTAACTATGCGATTTTTGTATGCTGATAGAAAGCCAGTATTATGTTATAAGTTGCCATATTGAAGGACAAGTGGTCGCAGCTACATGCCAGGCGCTGCGACCCAGTTGCAAGGTACCGAGGCAACACATTCCTGCATCAGCACTTCCCTGTGGCTAGAGCGCCGCTTTGTTGCGAAAACGCGTGCCAGCACGAACCCCACAAATGTTTCCCCTTGCCCGCTTTTAAGTTTACTTCTGATGTTCTAGTTTTAAGTTCCTCATATTCCCAATATTCTCGTACACTTCCCACAATCCATTGTCATACAGACAAGGGCAGAATGAATTCCGTTGGATTCACGCATTATTGTGAATCACTGACTTAGCCCGTTACCCGGGGCTTTCGGATGTGCTGAATTGCACACCAGTCCGGAAGTAGATGCGCAGACTTCTAAACCTGATGTGAGAAGGTATAATTGTGTGCAATGTCAAGGGTATTTAACAAAATGGGAATAGTGCCCGAGACACATCCACTTCGACTGTGACTGTCTGCTCATGGTTTACCCACATCCACCCAATTGTAAGAAATACTTACTCAGGAGGTCAAACCTTTCGTTTCGTTTGAGACACGGAGCAATCTTTGGGCCTCTGGCGGAGTGGTGACCCGACCAGAGAGGCCTTTCTTCTGTACTCTACTGGCCTTGAAAGAGTTCAGGCAGCAGGGGCGCAATATGGATGCGTTGGACTTTTGCTGTGTGTCCTTTTTATACTACAAAGTACCTTGAAAGTATACCATGAGTGTACTTTCGCTTTTGAACGACCTGTTGTAAGTCAATGCGTAGAGATTTCCCCAATTCCCGTATACTACCGTTTTGTGTGGAAGTGGAATTGCAATTAGTACCTACTTAATTATTTATGTGTTTCTTTCATCTCTACTATCTTCTATTTGCATAATCAGTCTCATGATGTTTTACTTATACTCTGTGTTGTCCCTCGGTCTTGATAACATTTTATTGGTGTGAGGAAGTACTATTATAGTTACTCTTTATCTATACGTTCTTCTCCTCTTTATTACTATCTTAACTTTTTTATTATCAATGTCATTATGTTCTACTTATAATGTGTTGTTGTCCAGCGTACTTTTTAACATTTTATTAATTAAGAGTTTTATCAGCGCAGACAGCTAACTGCAATAAATTATTTTCAGAAATTTTTTTTTATGAAACTAGGTATTTGTATAACCGTCTCCATTTGTAGACATTACCTAAGAAATGGATTTTAAACAGAAACGTAAGTTAGCATAAAGATTTTATTGCCTGAGAGTATAATTGATGAAGACTATTCGGAAATAAATGAACTTTAACGCACTTTTCAACATGCAAGTTTCCAAGGTCGGACACATATAATAAACCCATATATACATAAAATAAGACCATAACAAAATTAACAATTAAATTTTAAATAACCCTACTCATCATAAACTATTAGGGCCATATTATTTCTTTAAAGTAAAATTTTACTGCAAATTAGGTGTTTAGATAAGCTGTGAAAGCATTCTGTAAATAAATTCCCTTGAAAGTTTCTGAACAACAGTACAGCACATTCATGAACAGCACCAACCAGCAGTGACGTCGCATCTTCTCATCCAAAGTCCCTCCGGAGGGCGGCGCAAGCAATGTCCGCGATAGCAGAGGCAGCAGGACACCTGTTCTGACTTTCATTACACTGCATCAGCTCTACCGTTTACGCAGCTCGCGAGTCGTACACAGGTAACCAGTGGTTTCATTATTTTACATACACCACTTTCACTGCACTCTGGAGGTTACAGTAAAACTTACATAACAACTTTACTCTTAAAATGTATTATTGCTTAAAAAAAAAAGTCAACTTTAACTGTAATGATTGCATATAGGAGGCCTCCAATATCAAAGGTTTGTAAATTTTAATGTATAATAAAAATAATATATATCATTTTAATAAATTTTAAGATTCAAAAGAATTTGAGGGAAAAAAAAGTAATATTTCAATATTAGGAAGAAAAAAAAACTACGACATTAAAACAGTCTACGAATGAAACAATGAATTGTTTACGTCAATTTTATGACAAAGAGACGTCTCATTTACACTAATTTATAATAACGTGGCCACACAATATCATATAGTTATGACATTACATTTTTCATATTTAATTTAAAGATTTTCGTTCTGGGAAAAATTAGAAATCTGTTGTAAAATTTAAATGAATTTTACACACATCTTATTCATATTAGACAAACATTTTGTCTACAAATACGTTAACACTGTTACATTGAACATTTGTTTCGTTATTTTTTAGATACTAGTGTATATTAGAATACATTTACTAATATTATGTTACATTATGTATCCCTCCAATTGTGTTTTGCGCTGTATCCAAAATCACTGTTTTGCCCCCTTCTTTTTTCGCGAGCCCACTGTTACTTGTATCCCTTATTTGGTCATGCTTACAGAGTGGTTGTTTCCTCAGCTAGAAGAGGCGGCGAGGCACTTCATTTTCCAGCAGGATGGTGCGCCACCCCATTGGCACCTAGCTGTTCGCGGATACCTGAACGAGACGTCGCCACAACGCTGGATTGGTTGAGGAGCAGCTGGTGACCAGGCTCTTCATCACTGGCTCCCAAGAAGCCCAGAACTTACCCCGTGCATTTTCTTCTACGGGGGTACATAAAGGATTAAGTGTTTCGTCCACCATTGCAGGCTAACATTGACGACCTCAAAACGAGAATTACGGACGCAATCCAAACCGTAACACCGGACATGCTGACTAGAGTGTGGAACGCGTTTGATTATCGCGTAGATGTCGGTTGGGCCGCTCGTTGTGGTCGCATTGAACATTTATGAATGTATGGTTTACAAACTTCATGGTTCCACGGTTTATGTGACTGGTCAATCAAGGTTGTAGGTTGTTTGGTTTTGATATTATAGACCTTAGAATTTGGGGTTTTCTTTTATCATCAACCTGTATATACCATTATATAAAAACACAGCATAAAACACGTGGCTTCCATACAGTAACTTTGTTTGCTAGAAACGCTAGAGATGGTTATTTAAAATCGTATAAGTAAACGGCATAGACTTGAAGTTCACAGCACCTGACTAAGCTACTGGTCTGCATACCCGCTAAGGCAACTGGTAAACGACCGCACTACCACCGCGGTTAGTGAAAAAACACTGAGCGAGTGAAAACGGCGTTTTCCTACAAGAGAAAAAGAACAATCAAGGTCGGTAGCCCATTCTTTCCTCGCAGTTGTTAAATTCTTTTTCTTAGCTACGAAACCTGCTCTTGTAAGATAAATAACGTTGGAAGTCTTCGTGAACATAAGTTTTGACTTTAGTACATAAAACAAAAAAAAATTTGAAATTAATTGGACATTCAGATTGTAACGCAAGTTACATAAAAATACAATTTTATAGCTAACAGTGTACGACAAGGAATATAATAAATTTTGAGATAAATAATTAAAAGAAACAGTATCTTACTCCAAATATCTTTACAATTATATGAGACTGTTACAGAAATATTTTTGCAGTCCTTTGATATCATCAGGTGATTTACAGCACAGAAGTTATATTATATTAATGTGACACTCCTCTTAATTATGACCGCAATTCCCTGTATGATTACACTTTTTAATTATGTTCTTATTACAACTTTCGCCTTGCAGGAACCATTCGGAGACTTGTGAGAATTTTAGCTAATCTCGTAATCTAAAACTCTGGCCAAACTCAATTATCCAGGTGATAATTCGAAAAAAGTGTTACTATTTCAGTTATTTTAACGCGAAATTATTTTGTTTAATGCGTATGCTATATCTGTGATCAGAATGTATTACATAAACATAACGAAAAAATTGTATTGCTGTAACCTACCAGTAAAGAATTTTGCAAGATACGCAATTTTCACTGTAGTCGCGTTTCATATTTGCGAGGTGTGGAAGTGAAAACTCGTCAAAAATATTTACATTTCGAGAACTCGTTCGCTACTTCTAATTAGCATAGTTTCCCAGACAGTTCTGCCATGATTCATCACAGGAGATTAGGAACACTAAAATTGCTGTCCTACTTTCCGTTTATAAATCAGCATGGAAAGCCAATCGTGAAACAATGTAGCGCATGGAAACCCAATTTAACGTTTATGGGTACAAACTGCAGTAAATGACTTGTGCCAACAGCTATCAAAATACTAACTACACAACACAGAAATTACCTTTCAAGGACCACATTAACTTGTTTTACTCCACCATAGCTATTTTTTTCACGAAACAACACGGAACAGGAATGCGTTGTTCAATCACCATACGCAACATGCTCCTTACAAGTATTGCAGCCCGAACTTTGAGTCAAATATGTTTTTCACTAAGTCACCTTAAGTAACCTGAAGTTGGTAACGTTACTGCACTGCTTTGTTTTAATAGTAAACTATACATTACATCACATAAATAACTGCAAAACACACTGAGACAAGTGTTGCTCATGAAATATGGCACCGATTCTTATCTTAGCATATGTAAATCGCATTTTTTTTGAGAACACGTGGAAAGTTAGTAGAACGAGGTTTATAAAAATATAAAAAAGGCAAACCTTGTATAACATATAACATATTATCAAGAGCGACTAAGGAAATTCGAGTGTTTTTTAGGAAACAAACTGCATGAAGAATTGTACATGTTTGGAGCTTTTGTAAAATACGTGCATTTCATTTCGTGTCCCGTAAAGTAGCTTGCCGCAATTAACCACTTGACAACGGTAGTAAAACCTTGCGTGAGCTTTGTACTAGGTAAACGTTTTCTCGTACAGGCCGAGACAAATAAAGAATTTGCATTTCCTCAGGTATTTACAAAAAATGAGCAAAGTGGAAATGTTTTAAGTAAATAAAAATAAATTTATGAAAAAAAATTTACATGTCTACTGTTTGCAAACATAATTTTAATTGAATAAAAAAATATGAGCGACGCAGCACATTTTGTATTACAGCGGTCAATGAAATTAATTAAAAAGTACTCTTTTGTTAATAGGCACGCCTGTCTTCAGGTAAATATAAGGGTGTAACGACGTCAAACATCTTGTTGCTACTGTTTGAACAAATGTTTCGTAACGTCAAGTATACCTGCCACTCAGTGTTCAAAGCGTTAAACAAATAACCCTAATTTTTTCACCCGGAAGAAACGTTACTTATAACATTATATAATATTTTATTTAATATGTGTAGTTTGAGTTTAAAGATGTTGAACATCCAATTTTTTTTCTATGTTTTGAGAGTAGTTTATGATTTAGTGGCGCGATATCATAGATAACTTGATAATAATGCCAAATTCTAGGATAAATACAGTTTAATACGTTTTTAAAATATAAATACGAGAATTTCAACTTAAAATTTTGATTCGGGTGAATTTCGAATAGTTGAGTAAACTAAAGTTTGCTTTCAACTTAAATGTCCATTAAAGTTAAAAATTAAATATGAGCAAACCGCAAAAAAATTTCAAAATAAAACTTTTTTATGATGTTTAAATAACATTAAGAAGCATTTTAGATGTAAAATAATGCATTTATTTTGTTCGATTTTTGAATTTTTACGTAAAACAATAAAAAATTTTTTAAGCCCCTATATCTTGTTTCATTACATTTTGAAAGGTCATTTTCCTCCATTGCCAGACAGTTCTTTCACATCACAACAAGAAAGGATGCACAATATTTTTAGTGTCTTAAACGCCGTTAAAGGCGAGGGTATGTAAATTTGGTTAGTAAACACAAATATCAAATATTCTCTTATTTCTTTAACTCCTTTTTAAATTAACAGCGCCAGGTGTACAGTTACAATCTAAACACTGCACTTTCTTCTACAAGTTGTGGGAATTCCTGCTGTCGACACGAACGTATAGGCTGTTTGCGATAAAGTGAGTATTTTGGAAACCAACTTAAAAAAAATTATTCCCTATTGACTGAATTAATTTCAACATAAGCAACAGCTGAGATAGTACCGAATTTGGAAAAGTAGTTCCATGTCTGGACTTTGTATCAACGGCGTGACGTTTAAACTTGCTGACACCTGAACTTATTAAATTTAGTTGCTGCTTGTTTTATGCACACAAAAAGAGCTATTAATAATATAATTTTTTTCTCTATTTCACAGTTACGCATCATAGACGCATGAATAAAGTGAGCCGGTTCATGGCAATGTTACTTTACATCCGGCGGAAGGTTACGAGTTTGGCAGGGAAGTTGATCCTGAGCAGGTCCTTCAGAATGCCCCGGTTAATCGCGAAGGTCGTGTGACTGCCGCAGTAGCCTGGGGCCTAATTCCGGACGAACTTCGTTGACGAACTATTTAGCTTTACATCGTCACATTCGAGGCTCATCGAACTCTAATGACTCCATGCTTCCTTTGGCTGAATTTCTGCTGTGTTCGTGACATAAACGGTCAATATGGCGGACACGCGAGTGTAATACGTCAAACACCGTATATATTCGTGTGACGAAAATGTTGGGGTCTGTGAAATGTATTTCTATGCTAAATAACATTTAATGCTTGTCTGAACAAATTAATAATATTCTTATAACACAAAATAGTAATAATCAGACAATAAATATAATATCAATAGTAGGTGATGTTGTGGCATTGTTGTATACAGCACACATTGATTTTCCACTAGGGCCCGTAAATGTTATTTAGCAAAATAAAATACCACGCAGTGGCGTAATGACCTAAGAGAAACGGTGTACGGTGCTCCGTCATTACTAGAATATCGTTGGCCAACGAACAATACTGTTACTCCTCGATCGAACATTGCGATGATAGGTAGAGTCTGTTCGCGGTTTCTTCACACTTTTTGCAGCAAACCTTCGAGAATTCGTCCCTTTTAAGACGTGTTTGGTAGTTTCTTAAATGCATAATTTCTCACAAGCATTTAATTAAACCGAACTTTGACTTATATTTTATACATTAATTATAATATTTCATTTGCTATTAATATGAATAAAACCAGGGAGAAAATAGGTGTGGTGGTAATGCCTAGTAAGAAACAGTTCTTATTCACAATGTAATTACATTGCGTGCACACAAATACGGCGCGTCGTCCCTTTGGTGTAATTTTCCAAATATGGTTAAGNCCTTTGGTGTAATTTTCCAAATATGGTTAAGCTTTGTTTGCACGAGGCGGAGGAATATCCTGTAAGTATGACTTCAACAGGGCTTCGGAGAAGCGTGAAGTATAACCGCGAATGAACTATGTTTGGTATCACCACCCTGAGTAAGTGAAGTGATTTGGGCGGCTCCTAACATCGGGGTCTTGAGGGCTAATGAGTAGGGCCACTGACTTTTCGCGTAAAAATCGGAGCACACAGTAGACTCCAATACTTATACACACCTCAGCTGTTATAATACCTCCATTGGCTGCTGGTGCCGTGTCCGTCTTTGACCAAGCCACTCAGGACTAAGTAACTCCGACACTGAACCTTCGTGATTCGTGCGCAAACGGTTAACACGGGCCAGAACATTATTTAGCATATCAAAGAAGCTAGGCGACCCTACCGTGCTTTGGACTCTATCTTGTCTCGAAATCTTTTCGCGAAATGTCACTGCCATTTCTAATGAGGGTTGAAGCGAGGTGAGTAAGGAGCGGCACCGGAATGTAAGGGCGGGGAAAACAGTAGGTTCCCGCATAAACCCTCCGATCAGCGGCCTCGTCCGGCACGATTTCCACATGCGAAAGTAGGGAGGCAGCCCCGCCGGGAATCGAACCCGGTTCATCTCGGAGGGAGGCGAGTAGTCTAACCACTTCACCATCGCGGCCTCCCTGGCTGCGAGCATCTGCCAGAGTAAAACTGCGCGCCGACTCCTCCCCCGCAGAGGCCGTTGATCTGCGCGCGACAGTTTACTGCGTGTGAAAGTTCAGAGTTGACAGAGATCGGAAGGCGGGCGGGCAGCGTCGTTGGAGCTCGCTCGCCTGAGAGCCGGCCGACGGCATGTGACGGCCGCGCTGCAAGCCTTCCCAAGCCTGTCACATAAGCCGCTGCGACTAAACAGATGACAGCCGCGGAGTCAGGGCTGCATTACCACGCATGATGTTACGCAGATGCTGCGTCGCTCAGTCCCACGCCGGCCTCACAATCTTTTCCCGGCAACGCACGCAGTTCAGTCTTACCAACTGTGGCGACACGTCCCCGCGCGCGCGCGATAACTTCCTCACGGCTTGTTCACAATCAAAACACACATCGGCACAGAACATCGGGCATAACAGTAGAACATTCGCACGNACTTCCTCACGGCTTGTTCACAATCAAAACACACATCGGCACAGAACATCGGGCATAACAGTAGAACATTCGCACGACCACAATTCTAGTGCAAAATCGAATACTTACAATGAAATTTTGCCACTAGTCTGTCAGTTGATAGTATTGGTAAATAAAGAACTTTCGTAACTGATTGTGATAATGTGTTGAAAATTAGTAGTGATTATTAAAATATGTTTTACATTTATTATTTTTATNTTTCGTAACTGATTGTGATAATGTGTTGAAAATTAGTAGTGATTATTAAAATATGTTTTACATTTATTATTTTTATTTAAATCTTAATTTTTGCTATCGTAGGGATGTGAATAACGTTTAGAAATTTTCTGCTAGTAAACTTTCACCTGTTCTTTCCTCTAAATTTATATCTTACGACATTTATTCGTTTCTGCAGGATAACGGTTCCTCCATTCTAACTAAACAACTTCGTTGAAGATTTTATACTCTGCTCTGATTGGCTGTTGCGTCATGCACCTGCGTAAGAAATGAAATATACTCATTTACTTGATGCACATTGCCAGGGATTCTCATGAACACGACCTGTTACACGCAGTTGTGAATCAGTAGGTTCGAAAACATGGCGGTCAATTCCTGTGCGCAAGACCTATGTCCTGTAACTACTGTTATGCTTTAAATTGTGAACCTAGCTTAAATACGCTGGGGGACAGATTTTTGAATCCAACTCAAAATCTAGAGAAATTTTGCCAGAAATTAGAAAATTAAATTTAAAAAATTAATAATTTTGACGACTACTACACGAAACTTTGTATTTAAACGAGCATGTTGACTGTACGGGTAACCCCCGACTGAATCACAATCCCATCAACGCTTAGATATCTTAAGGAACTGCCTGATGCCTTCTGCAATACATTTTAGCCAATGAATAATTTTTTAGATTAACTAGTTTTTGAAAACATTTTATACCTGGCAATGATTGTGTTGACGTTACCACGTTAAAATGCGGAAACTGAACGTTTTCCGTGATATGACACTACAACAGGAAAGCAAAAAACATTAGGCCCAGCTCTTCTCAATTCGCTTTTAACTGTTAATTCTACTCGAGAAGCTTAAAACAAGAGCTGCAAGACAAATTAGGATACTGAGCACCTTTCTTTCCACGGTAAACATATGAATGATTTTAAGTAATCTGAAATTATCTCGTCAGCGAAATATGTCTGCTAAAAATCCTGGTGAGTGCACTTGTTTGTATTATCTTTACGTAAATTGCAGACATCAAATATTACAGGAATTTTTTTTT
>NQII01000015.1:2039580-2124860 GCA_002778355.1 Clitarchus hookeri
ATATATATAAGGAACTATTCAACATATTCGAACGAATATAGGAAAGTTGGCAACTTACGTCGTCAACATTTTAATTCAAAAATTCATTAGTCAATGTCCTGTCGCGCCGTTTGGAAGTTTTCACAGAATGAATAAGTAACGTATAAACATTTTATATCACCAATTTCTCAACAGATTCCGTTACATCTGGCCACCTAAATATCTTACAATTTTTGTATATCAGATGTCTATTTTCTANCAATTTCTCAACAGATTCCGTTACATCTGGCCACCTAAATATCTTACAATTTTTGTATATCAGATGTCTATTTTCTAAATGGATGCTTAATAAATACTTTAGGTTAGTACGCCACAGTTAGCGAACATTTACATCAATTTAAACCACATGTGTTACACTGGCAGAACTTACTATCGATAAATACGCTATTATGATGCCTCTTTTGTCCCCATTTTGTTAGCGCTACCTCAACAACTAAAGTTTTATATTNCAATTTCTCAACAGATTCCGTTACATCTGGCCACCTAAATATCTTACAATTTTTGTATATCAGATGTCTATTTTCAAAATGGATGCTTAATAAATACTTTAGGTTAGTACGCCACAGTTAGCGAACATTTACATCAATTTCAACCACATGTGTTACACTGGCAGAACTTACTGTCGATAAATACGCTATTATGATGCCTCTTTTGTCCCCATTTTGTTAGCGCTACCTCAACAACTAAAGTTTTATATTGTATGTCGGGATCTGGTCGCCTGATTCCCGTAAAATCTGACATACCAATAGTGCTGTCACAGACCCCATAAATATGAATGATTTTAATTGTCCAGAAACTCATTTTCAAAATAGCGGAACAATAAAATTTTAAATTATCATGCCAAACATTAAAAATTGTAGATTACTTAAACAAAACATACGAGAATTACATTCATGTATTGGTAGCTTTTTCTGCTCGATATTTAGAAAAAATAGCGCTACTTGGAAAACAAAAAATCTTTTAAATCATATCACTGTAAATACCTAAACGAATGCTATCTAATTTTGCATAAAAATGTTGGAATAGCAGCCCACATTAAAGCAAGAATATTAATTGAATAGCGTTCTTGTTTTCAAAATTGTGGTCTTATCAAATTGTGTTACGTGCCGTGCCTGTGGGACCATAACATACATATTAACATCACTTTGTCTGTTGGAAGTAAAAACTGTGTAAACTAAAAACTAAATGACAACTTATTTAGTCTGCCATGTTGGAAAACAATGGCATACGAAAACTTAAGTTAAAAAGGTGATATCTCAGATACTTTTCACCAGATAACGACATTTACCATGCATGTATTAATGTCAGCTTTCCTGAAAATTATAAAGATATATACTTTTTCCAAAACGGCTGTCTATTCTTCTCGTGTTATATTTAATATCTCTGGAACCATGACGCATGCTTTAAAATAAACTTGATTTATTGCAGTACTCTCTTATGTGTGCCCTAAATTAGCCAAGTTAACATTTCTAATCGTCCTCCATTTTTAGTCTTTACTTCCCTAGAAATGACTAAGTAGTATTTCATGATTTAGGAAGGTGAAAATTTTTTTCTGCTGAATCGATAAAAAAAAATTATATTCTAATTTTTAAACTATAGAGAAACTCATGAAAATGACTTGACTACTTACGTGCATAGTAAAGTAGGCTTAATACATATATCGGTTACTTCTTATCTTGTACTTCAACTGACAGACAATCTGTGGTTTTTTTTATTTTAGACTGGAAAAAGATTTGGGATAAAATTAAGGAGATTCAAATGTTTGCCTGGCATTGTTTTATTTTTCGCATTCCTTCTTAATGCGTTCGCCAAATTTCTTAATAGTTTTTTTTAACGTTACTTTAAAATATCTCATTAATCACCACTTTTACTTCGAATCACCTAAATATGCATGTAACGGCAGGTAATAAATAATTAGAATCATAAAATACTATGAAAATGAGAAAACTCAATATCGTTTTCTTTAAGTTATTTTCCAGAGCAAAGTAAAGCCCACAATAGGCAAAACAATAATATACTGCGCTGAAAATAACATATTAGGATTGGTTATAATTTTACGTTCACTGAGGTCACTGAAATAAAATATAGTAAATCAAAAGCATGACTGTGCTTAAAACTGTTCAAACTACTGTATGAGTGCATAAGAAAGAGAAATAAACAAACAAATATTAAAAGTGACTGATCACATGACTCCAAATCTTATTTAAGGCAGTCAGATGTAATGAGAAACAAAGAGGCTACACACAGATCATTCGAAGTTGGTAATGCATATAAGAATAAGCTTGAACATAAACTAAAAAAAAANTTGCTGCTAGAACTACTGTGTTCAAATATATATACTACTTAATCTTTAAGCACCTCGAAGTCCGTTATTGTGCTCGCCAAGGAAATAGCACGATATTTTTTGCAGTGTAATGCGAGCGTCAGCCTGTGCTGCCTAACCCTACAATCGTGGTAATTATAGCCCACTCAAGCAGACAATTATCCACTATGAGTCCTTCTGAAATCATAGCTCTGTATACTGCCGCTATCTTGTAAATAAAAGCAATATTTTAAGACAAAACGATCCGGCCTTGTATTGTGTAGAACTTTTTTTATTGTATNCTATCTTGTAAATAAAAGCAATATTTTAAGACAAAACGATCCGGCCTTGTATTGTGTAGAACTTTTTTTATTGTATCTGGTCCAGATTTGTATTTACTGCAGCCTGCGTAAAAAGTTCGTAGTATAATTGATATCTACGTAAACAGTATTTTATTCTTTGCATATATGTGTACAAACAAATAAAACGTTAAGTAAATTGTTTCACGCTTTTTGTTTATTAATATTGATCATATATTACAATGTATCCCATTTTATCATTTCTTCTGCCAGTACGCATGTTTAAATGCTAAGAGAATTTTAAAAATTAATAAATAATAAACCGTGAAAATTATTAAATGTGACACTTGCTTATTATCCAAGAAAACAACAGGGTCTGCAGTGCAGCCAAATATAAAATAAAATTTTGAGACTGAATTTATAATCCTTAGGGAGATTGCAGTCACACTTTAATGTGCAGTTATTAAAACAATTTCGTACCTCTAAAGATTCTCCTTTATAAAAAGTCTCATTAATATAGTGTCCACCATATATGCTACTACCATTGTGCACACAACTAATTAAAAACTCTTCACAAATGTCAAATCAAATGTTAAAGTGAGAAGTTCACATTGTGTTATACTTAAAGTTCGAACACTGATCTGCCAATAGAATATGTCCTTGTTAGCAACATACTGCAAAATACTGTCCGTCTCTGTGGTTGATCATCTAGGCCTGAGATACTGCACTGCACTCCTGAATGCGTCTTCTTAAACAAACACCAACTTGCAAAATTGTTTTCTATGTTACCACATTTTAGAAGAAAATTAAAAAGCAATATACGGTTATTAAAAGAGAACTCAGATCTGAGTAGAAGGAATGGTCAAAAATGTAAAAACCCTTTTAAAAAAACATGGATAATTTTATATGTTAACACATGTAAGTTCTAAACTCATAATGTTGGAGACATCTAAAGTAATAAATAGCGTAAAATAAAAAAAAGTAAGTTATTAGATTTGTAACTTACATTTTTCAATACTAAAAAAAACTGCAAATGGTGTAAACGAAAATGTTTTATTTCAGGTAAATAAATTCACGTAACAAGTAAGCAGCTCTTGCAAAGAATAGTCCGTCCCTAGACATCAATGCAAGTAATTTGATTTAGCATTATCTAAGTTTATAATTATTTGTCTTCGCTTCGTGATGGTAACTGTAGGTTTTAGAGGATCTGGGACGAGATATTAACGTAGGTTCTTAGGTATTTTGATAGCGTTGAAAACGTTCTGTAGTGAACGTTTTCACAGAAATATTTACAATTTCAAACAGCACTGATGAGAACAAATTTATTTATTACAAATGTTTATTATTTAATATTTTATTAGTGTAAAATACAGCGCGAAGGCTCTNGATGAGAACAAATTTATTTATTACAAATGTTTATTATTTAATATTTTATTAGTGTAAAATACAGCGCGAAGGCTCTATTATCCACATAGTTTATATTCAAGTGAGGAAGGATAATGTTTTTTTTTATGTGATTACACTAAAATAATTCTTTACAAAGTTTCCTGTTCCTCAAGCAAACAATTTCTTTGAGTCTTTTTTTTTGTTTACGGCAACACAATATAATTTTAACTCAAAGAGAAAGGTACAGAAATATAGGTTTGCTGTTAATAAATATTTTTTATTCGTTTTTGTTTAATAGCAATACTACCTTCTTTTAATGCAAAGAAATAATATTATTTGAGCTGCGTTTGTTCACAGTAAAGAAATATTACTGCCCACCAGAGGTAACGTTTAAGTGGTATTAAAGGATTTCTGTCGTACATTGTAGTTTCCGGTACGCAGCTGTTGTCCCGACGGAACCATCCGTAGTCCTCTGCAGTTACGAAACTGCAACTGAGTAAATGTTCAGCCCTCCTGCAGACGTTTAATACCATTATGAAGTACAGTGATGCTGCAAATAACTTACCTCAATTCTTACGAAGTGTTTACCTTATATTCTGACCCGTGTTACAACCTGACATAAACTACGTGTCAAAATTATTCCGAATGCAATGCGACGAAGTGGTAGTGTGGGGAGGGCTTTCGGCGAATAATGCAAGGGTTAAAGGTTCGAGTCACTGATCCGTCTTATTTTCTTTAATTTCATTCTGAAATATTCGTTACTTCTTTATTTTTACCACCACGACGTTTTATAACGACAATGAAGGTCGTCATAGTAATTACTATAAAAATCAAACAATAATTATGTTTGTGGCAAGCCTACTTTGCAGTGGTTCATATTTAAAACAATTTTTTCATTGCGGCGACAAATCATGTGTTGCAGCAAAGAAAGTGTTTTTAAGGTGAAGCGGAAAGATACATAATCGGTACGTGAAAGTAGAACTTGAGCATAACTTCATATAATTGTGAACTTTGGACGACAAATTTCCATTAGTTGGACAATTATGAAATCAACCTTTAAATGATCGCTCCTCAATATTGTTTATGCTTTAACGTAAAAAATAACAAATTCGAACTAACTTAGGAAATGTACGATAAAACTATTTACACACCATTATTTTTTAATAGAATTTAAAACTTATATATATGTATAACGCGCTTAATTTTGGATTATAAACATTATTACAGAAGCTGACGCAATAATAACGCATTTATATTTCCGACGATTTCAGGCGGTTATTGTCAACGAATGTAAGAAAGTGTTCAAATGTTACTCATACACATAAACAATAGGTTATNACGATTTCAGGCGGTTATTGTCAACGAATGTAAGAAAGTGTTCAAATGTTACTCATACACATAAACAATAGGTTATATAATTACAATATCACTGTAAGTGAAGCGAAACCACAGTCCGCTTAAATTAATCCCTCTTGTCATCAAGTAAGTAGGCTTATGGTAGGTGTGGTCGATACTGTTTATGAAGTTGAGTCGAAATACTGGCTTTGATAACTAACAATGACATCGCTGAATGAAATGTAATATAATTTACTTTAGCAAAATTTCTGAACTTCGGGTCCAAAAACTACGAAACAACTGTTAACGTGACGACAAAATACACAGAATAAGTTGGTAAGGTTTGTACTGCCAATCGCACAGTTTAGTATAGCTGCAACGTAAGCTATTCGCGTATTTTATTATAGCAGGTAAAATATTATATTTATCGGGATAATCTATTTTTATTTTAACTTCCTGTACTCATACGTACACGAAATCCTGTTCGTTGTCGATGTCACATGGCAGCGTGTGCAGAAGGGGCATTTGTTATTAGTTTTTCTCCTCTATTTCTTGTGTGCTTTTGCCATTCTCTTTCCCCATTTCGTCTTTTTGTCCAAACAAATACCTTATTGCTGTCATTAGCCGTATTTTCCTATTTATTTTTACTATAGTTTTAGTATGTTCTTAGTTTATGTGTGTTTCGTCCATTTTCAGGTTTTGGATAGTTCCTTCATATGCTTACAGTATGTTTTTTTTTGTTACAGCCTTCCCGACATTGTTCATTTTGTTCTTGGCCTGGTCACTTCAGATACAAGAGAAGATAATATTTAAATGGCTGGTGTGTTGTGCATTGTTATGAAATTGTATTGTATTCTGTGGCATTACGTCATTACTTGTGATATTTCATGATAATAAACCAACTTATAAATCAAATAATATCTATGATATAGTTTGTTTCGCCAGGTTTATAAAAGCATAACACAGCGAATATTGAATGCGTGTAACTGTCTTTGATTATTCCAATTAATACCTAAATGTATATATTAATATAAAATAACATATAACGCATGCTCACCATCAGTAGGTTTACATGAGACAGCACTTTGATAATAAAAGAGTTTTAATTACGAGCGAAGTAACAAAAATTCGACAACATATAATCGGTGACTTAATTGTGGCAGCTGATCTGTATTTAACAGTAAGTACTTATGCATGTAGCAAAGGAAACTTAGGTTGGGCACATTTGCATGCGCGAATTGTATTCTCGGCCACTTGCTACATCAAAAAGGATTTTGTTTGCAAAAAGAGAGATAAAATTTTCAAACAACGAAAAAGAAACAAATAAGGCACTGTTTAACAGTAGTTTACACATTTGTGAAGAAATTTTTCATGTAAGAAATACNACGAAAAAGAAACAAATAAGGCACTGTTTAACAGTAGTTTACACATTTGTGAAGAAATTTTTCATGTAAGAAATAGTGGAATATTAATTTTATTTACAGATTGTATAGCGCGACATGCTTTCCGCCCAACATATCGATAGAGCTCTTATAGCTGATTTAATGAAATCTGCTTACAATAAAAATTACACTGTTTCTAACTTAATGCAAATTCAAAAGTATTTGTAATATTTGCAGAAGTTGAAAATAAATTGTTTACTGCAGTTACCGTGAAAGTTGTTGAATCTATGTGAGAAATTATGTAACGAATTTCAGTTATAAATCCCACAAGAACAAAATGAAACAAATAATGAAAACATTTGTCTTGTGAAATTGATACTTCCTTAAAATGTCTCGCTGAATTAGTGCGTATTGCAATGTTGCGACACATACAAACCGCATACTGGCACAGAAACGAAATGCACTCTTGGATTGTGCGGCAATCTCAGCTAAGACGGAGATATCACGGGTAACCTGTAAGGTGTCGGACACATTACGACCTTATGACCTCATGTTTTAGTTAGAATGTGCAAGGCGTTGCGAATAGCCAAAAAGTTTGGAGCAGGAGGTGTTTTACCTGTAGGGTTGTAGAGGCTTACACTGAAATACAGGTACACATTTTGTGAGATATTTTGTTATGTAAACTGATGTTGAAAACATTATACTACGACCTAACACCTAACTTGACATTTAATGGAGAGACGCACACTTGGATACCGGGAATTAAAATCAGGTATTTGCCAAATGTCAGGAACTACGCNTGACTTTTAATGGAGAGACGCACACTTGGATACCGGGAATTAAAATCAGGTATTTGCCAAATGTCAGGAACTACGTGAGATTAACAAAAAATGCTTGAGTAACATCGCCCACTATTAGGAAATTAGAGGGTGACATGTTATTTACCACTGTANGAGATTAACAAAAAATGCTTGAGTAACATCGCCCACTATTAGGAAATTAGAGGGTGACATGTTATTTACCACTGTAACGACGGAACAATCATGTTTGCTAAATTAAACAAAAAGTCACCTTCATGAAAAATTCTCAGACTAAGGTTTATTCTGCTCAGGTAGGGAAGCACAATGCTTTTAGTGGCAACTAAAAATGTTCTCTGCCAGGGCGCACTGGTGTCGCACGTGTACCGGATTTTTCTGTTTTTTATGTAAGCAAATGGCATAATTGCAATTTTCATAAAATAAATATGAGTGAATGACATTTTCCGATATATTTAGTGGTAGAACCTACGTAAAGAATAGGTTTCAACTTTGTTTTCGCACTACCCCGCATTAATAAATAAATATGTTTATATGTTTTAATATTCTGCCGCAAATTGTATTTAGAAAAATGTTGGCAAAATTACTATATTTAAATATGACTACTGAATCTAGGAAAAAATTTCGAAATGGTTAAAAATATTATTTTTAGGACTTTCCTGCGCAGTTTCTTTTAGGGGAAGGAGAAAAGTACAGTGTTCTCATCGATAACACACACACACATATATATATATATTTCGCACTTAAAACCTTAACGCTTTTCCATAGAAATAAGTTTGCTTATGAATTATCAATGAACAGTTGCATATTTAATGTTTTATCTTGTAAACACATTCGGACGGCGTTATTAATCGTTTGGAAATAAAGTAAATACCTAATATTTTGGCTAGGGCAAATATAAATCACAATTCCAGCCAAACACAAACTTTTGCACACAAATAAACAGAATTTCGTAATTTACTGCCAGCTTGATAGCGACTTCTTTGGAACAGCAGCACCGGAAATTTTCCCTACGACAAACTCTCGCATAAAAAAATCTTATTTGGTTCCTAACCTGAGTAGAAAAAATCTTACTNGGAAATTTTCCCTACGACAAACTCTCGCATAAAAAAATCTTATTTGGTTCCTAACCTGAGTAGAAAAAATCTTACTCGAGCGAAAGTTTCTCGAAAAAGCATAGGTTGTATTTTCTGATATTTGAAAACTATTTCTTACTCCCAATTTTCAAGGGCGTGACTTTCTCTTAATAATCAGGTTAATACATCGTAGTATTATATGNAACTATTTCTTACTCCCAATTTTCAAGGGCGTGACTTTCTCTTAATAATCAGGTTAATACATCGTAGTATTATATGTATACCTCGTTATCCACGACAGATCATTTCACAAAGTTCGAATGTGGAGTGGAGTATAACACACCATACCTAGCTTCCACTCACCAAATAAAAATCTTTTATATATTTTGTTAAAATACACTACCGAATTCATTATAATATGATGTTAAAACTCAATTGGTTTTTTACTGCACACTCAACGCATGGCCAAGATATGTTGAAAACCAATATAAATATGCTTTTAGCTTATAGCTACAAGAATTTGGCGAAAGGATTTCCGCGTATGTTAGATTTCAGTACCCTACGGCTATATCAACAGTTTCCTTCTGCTAATTGGCCGCGTTCCTTTCGGAGAAAACACTATCTTATCAGGCTGGCCAATCAGAGTTAGGTTCCTTCTGCAGTGCGCATCTGTGATGCGCGAGCAGACACCTAAGGCGTAGCACGTAAATCATCCAATCAAGAAAGTAGATTTGACGTAAAGTCTTATCAAATGCCACTGGCCATGAAATCTTTTCACCAAAATCGGGTTTCCCTACGTTATACCTCGTAGCGCAAATCCCCAGCAGCCGTTGGAGCGGCAGCTTCCATACTAATAATAATTGGATCTGCTTTCAAAATGTTTGTCCCAGCAAGGAACGTTTATGAAGTCATAACACACCCCAGCCAATACGGTAGAACATGACAAACGCGTTATCTACACTCGCTTTTACGTGTGCGCTGAAATTTCAGTTCATAAGTAATTTGTCGTTTATATCAAGTAGAGCAATGCGTTTAGTATTATTTTTCTCTTAGGCCAAGTGGCAGCATTCTCGTCTTAAATATCGTATTTAATGGATAATTTACTACGAAGGCAAATATTAAAATTAATATATTGCAGCTTATGTGCCGCTCACCCTTGTGAATTTCAATATAAAAATAATAAAAGTATGTGCCAACATTTTTTTTTTTCCAAATTGTGAACCCTATTTTATTTTCATGCGTTTATGTTAAGCAGTGGAAGATCTGAAACTACTAACGCAGCTGTCATGAAAATTATAATCATCGCGCTCAGCATGTTCAACCATTTGAAATTAGTCGAAGACTGAATATAACAGTTCGGCAGCGGGGACAGTTTCACAATTTACGTGTGTAGTAAAACTGAGTACTTTTAAAATAAAACGTGTGCACACGAGGCACCACGGCGAACATCCAACATCTCTTCGAGATTATGGACAACATCGTTGGTTGTAAGAAAATGTCGGCCCTGAAAGTTATAGTGGCAGAACCAAAGAGTGGATAAGTTCATAAGGACAAAAGTGGATGTGGCCATTCTTTGATTGGCTACTGCACGCCGCCTAACGTTCTCTATTGGCTTGGCTGCCTACTGGCGAGTAGGTGTACCAGGCGCTGGTTGGCGAATAGCGTTCCAACATGTTGCCCGGCCAGTCACCATCTTTTGCGCGCGTATGTACTTTAAATTTGAATTACTTTTTTTAATTAGTTAAGAGCACTTGGCTTATTCAACCGCCACTTCAATGAATTTAAATGTATTAATTAATTACTGAAAAAATTCTCTTTTTTCTTCACTTATTGGTTGAGTGACATTTTCCAATAACTCATCAACCATTTCATTCCCTGTTTTTTTCAGCAATTTGCTTTTTGAATGATCGGTTTGTTAAATCAGGTGTATAAAAGGAAATAAGTGTTATCTTGATCGGGAAAAAACACTCCAAAACTTTTGAAAGTAAATACTTGCATCAACATATAAAAGCGTAAACACAATATGAAATAACGAAACCCATAAAATACAATTTTTTAAATGNCTGTTGGAAATGTATTTATTTGGCTAAATTAAGTAAAAACAATATTTAATTAGCCACACGCAGTTGTCTGTCATTTAAACAATAGGTTAAATTGTTGTCGTGAAACAAGCAACCACTTTTCCACGGATTCTATGTTTGGACATGTTCACAGTTTCGAGTAGTTTCATTTGACTGAGCACGAGGGATTTTCCACCGGTTCGAATTTTACGTGCGCTGTTGAAGTTCGCGGCACGAGCGTCTGTTTCGCCTCTGTGTTCTTCCGCGCTCTGCGTCCGAACGTGTTTTGAAGAGCTGAGAACGCGGCATCAAGGCGTATTTCCCGTGAATTGAGCCCAGCCGTTGCGTGCGCCACGAATCGCTCGCGGAAAGTAAAAGTGGCTAAACCCGTTTTCTTCCCCGCGGCAAAGGAATACGAAGCACATCCCCAGTCGGAATGAAAATTTAGGAGAAACCACGAGCCACTGTTGTCGCACGGCGAACGAGCTCTCGCCAAATAGTCTTCGTGTTGACACGCGTTCATGTACACGAAAACAACTCAACTGCGAGAACAATAAGCTGTTCACAGTTATTTTTGACCACTTCTTAAATAAACCTTTGAAAAATGTCACTGCCCCTACCTGCGTATATGTTAACGGCCACGCTCAGTGGCATTCATCCAGTGAAGTTTGTAAGGATGGAGAGAAAGTAATTCCATGTCTGTACATTGAATCTAAAATGTTAAGAAAACGTATTTGACTACTGAAATTATTTATTTTGCTAGATATATATATTTTTTTTAATGCATATAAGTGTAAGATTTAGACAATGTATATAATATTAACTTTTCTTTCAATTTTACATTTTTACTNTTTTTTAATGCATATAAGTGTAAGATTTAGACAATGTATATAATATTAACTTTTCTTTCAATTTTACATTTTTACTTGACAGTCGCATGAATAAAATTATCAGGCCTATGGCAATGTTATTTTACAGATAGTTGGAAGAATATTCAACGTGCATACAAGTAGATCTTAAGCACTGCGCAGGGAACAAAGTTTGCTTTATTTGACCAGGTGACACTGTAAATATCTGTATTTTTACAAATAATTCTTTGGAAACTAATTTGCTAGGATAATTTCTGTATCCATACAAGCGAACCAGTAGGCTATATAAAAGTATATATTACGACACGTTAACATAAAATGTATGAAATGAACGCTGAATTTTAACAAATGATTATTGTGGACTTCAAGTTTATTATAAACATGGAGCTACGTATAACATTTTGAATGTTTCATAAAACCAAGTGGTGTATAGGTACAATATTTCAGCTGTAGAACAACGCGAAAATCTTTGGCAACTAGTTTCCTAAAAATTATTTATAAAACGATATATATATACACATATATATAACGTAATATTTTCAAAACAAAAAAAGTGACTGGTTTAGCTGCACTTAAAAATGTTTAACGATATTTTCTGTGTACCACGCAGAGTTACATAATTAATATGGAGTTAAATTAATATGTTTCGATACTTGCGCTACACTGCAAACAAATCTTATGTGATTTTACAAACAAATACTGGGAAACCTGTTGCCAAGTATATTTTTATAGTAGGGCCTATTACAAGAAAGTGAGAAAAACTTTACAATACTTTCTGTACAATGTGCGAAACTCAAGATCAATTTTAAGAGCAGTTACTACAAAATTCTTATTAATTATAAATATGAAGAAGCATAAACAATTTTGTATGTGTTATAAAACAGAGTTCTGTAAAAATGCAATATTTTTACTTTTGGTACAAGAAAATCTTTGGTAGCTACATTTTCAAAGCGTTGTTATTTAAAACGTAATTTTTTTACTGTGTACAAACACATTTTCTCACGTAATGTTTTTTATAGAATGCTTGTCTGAATTTTATGTTGAACGCAAATTCATCATTTTTGTTAAAAATTGTTAGCAACGTACATACAAATATTAAACAACGCCGGTTAAAATTTTACTTCGCTGGAAATAGCCTTCGAGTTCAAGAACATCTGTTTTGGTACGATTTGATAAGTCGAGGAAAATATTTCGTTGATCAGTAAACATTAATACCTAAACTTCGAGGATGTTAACTTAGCGATGCACGCGTAAAATATTATTTTACTCTTGATATAAAAATTATTCTTTAAGTAAACGAAATATATCTTGGTTATTAAACAAGTGAAGATTCAAATAAATCAATGGGACACTTTATTTTCTGAGAGAAGAGTGCAAAATACAAATTTAAATATTATTAGTACTAGGCAAATTTGAAAACATTTGTTTTTATACGCTTTCCATGAACTATTTGGTGTGAGAAATATTACAAGTTATAAACGAGGTCGTAAATGATAAAAATATATAACTTTTACGGTAGTTTTATTTAAAAACCTTTGCATCTTTGCTAAATATATATTTTTAATGTGCTCTATAAAAGTCAGTGTTAAATAAAACCATATTTTCGTCTCTTGAATTGATAACACGTGAATATAGGTAGAAGCATTGTGACTATTGCCCTAGGATTTTTCAGTTGTAAAACTAAGTTGGGCATCACAACAGCTGTAACTGTGATGCAGAATTCATTGCGTTATAAAGAAATAGTCTTCGTGTGAACTATGATTTAAAAAAACCTTAAGATAAATTATATTTTACATAATATTTCATTACGATAATTTAATTATTAGCGAAACAATTATGTTATTTAATCATAAGTGAATTATGAGCTCTTTGGACTTCTAGAGCCAATTACTTTTTTTTCATAGCGAAAATGTAAACACACATACAGTTATGTCACAGAAAGGATAAAAGCGAAAACAATTGTTCTTGTGTTCGTATGAATTTACATTTTTTATTTTATAATTTTTTTGAATGTTAATTAAACTATTAATGTTCTGCTCTCTCAGTTTTCGACCTTGTTGATGATGATACCTTATTGTTATTATATGTTATTTGCTGACTAATCTTGTCAGCTAATAATTCTTAAAATGCATTAGTTCTTAAAAGTGGTTTGCTTAGTTTTACAGCATCAAGCATAGGCTATTAATATACAGTAATACTTCATTATGTTGTCATTTGACTTTATTTATTCATAATAATTTCACCGTAAGATACAAAATACGCAATCAGTCATTCCCAGCAAACTCTTTCATAAATCTTCTACACGTGGACAAGAATAATACAGATTACTTTTCTTTTCCATTTGCGATTCTTAACATAACTGAAATGACAAACAAATTTAATGTATTCAGTAGTAACAACACAAATACTTTTGCAAAGAGAATTGAGTGTTTCAAATTATTTATACTACTCGATAATATTTCTTATCAGAATTGGGGAATTTGAATACAAATCATTCAACATTCCTTACTTNATTATTTATACTACTCGATAATATTTCTTATCAGAATTGGGGAATTTGAATACAAATCATTCAACATTCCTTACTTAATATCTGTCTCTAAAATACCATTACAAATAAAATTCCTTTTTGAATAAAACCTTATTCTGAAATGAAATCTATACATTTACATTTTTTAGAGGTACAGTATAAAAACGCAGTCACGATAANTTAATATCTGTCTCTAAAATACCATTACAAATAAAATTCCTTTTTGAATAAAACCTTATTCTGAAATGAAATCTATGCATTTACATTTTTTAGAGGTACAGTATAAAAACGCAGTCACGATAAAAATATACATCTGACAAAACCTTTTTAAGCCAACCATGTACAGTTATACAAAGATACTATATATCGGTCAACGTGATAACGAATTTCAGAACCTACGAATTACACATCGATATAATATTCAATGATTTATTTTATTTGCAAATTATTTTATTTACTTGTACTTAATAACTAAAGAATAATCTTGCTAAATAGAAACCTTTCACCATTTCCGCCAGGCTGATAAATTCAAATTTCATAGTGTAATCGAACTTAATCTAAATATCAATTTTGTATCTTCTGTGTAACGTTCACAAAATAAATTTTTATGCATACCTAAAGTTTACCATACTAATAGCAACCTTACATTTAGGTTAAGTTATGTGCATGAAGTATTATACTGTAAAACATAAAAATTCTGTTAAATTGTTTGAAAAATGTAGTGTTTACAATAAAAAAAAAATGGTTGCCTGTAAAGTCGGTTTTACGGGCGAAGATTTTACGTGACAACGTAGTGCTGCGCGCGCGGCAGACCGATCATAGTTGAGTGGGAGAGAGACGCAAGGCATTCGGCGGGCCTCTCTCTCGTTCGGTGACTCATCGTAACGTTACCGAGCGTTACACTTTTTCATAAGTGACTCCCAGCCGCAACCTAATTTAAGACGTTGTCACGTCAATAAAATTATTACACTGCACTTAACTATTCAGTGATGTAGATTTTTCGCGTTTTTTTGTTTAACAAATTGCGTAANAATAAAATTATTACACTGCACTTAACTATTCAGTGATGTAGATTTTTCGCGTTTTTTTGTTTAACAAATTGCGTAGTGAAATATTTTAGTAAAATTTTTGAAGACGGAAGTTTCTCTTTGGAAAAAAAGGGCCCAAAAATTCCAAGAATATAAAATGTTAAAAAAAATGACGGAAGACAAGAGACAGAAGAGTGAAGCGGATGCTGTGTATAAATTTTGTATTCTTCATGAAACACAAGACGATTTACTAAACAGTAGTTACTTTATAGACAGATTGTAAACAAACATATGCGTATTGAGATATTAATATCATACGTTGTAAACAAATAAGCGTTGCTAGCTGCTTGTTTGATGTTTTAGGTGAAAACTGCCTGGTCGTCTGTTCATGCATTCCTATATTAGCAATTTTTAGTCTGCCAGCGACGTCTTGTGAGGTGTTACTAAGTAACGTACTCTATTTCTTCAAGAAATTTCGAAAAACCTAGTCAATAATATTTTATGGCTTTTGATCCCTTGCGTTAATTGTTTTTTCCAGGAATGTTTGGTACTATAATTTAAACAGCATTTATTTCCGTATATTAGTAAAATGCCTATTTTAGTTCAAAATAACTAGCTCTAATCTGTTTTCATTCTTGCAAAGAAATTAATATTGTAAGTGAATGTAGGAAAGGAACTATACTATAAGTGATGTAACGGGAACAACCGCAAGCACATAATTCTTGAGATATTATTGTGGCTTTGCTATAATTAACAATACTAAAACTTCCGATCAGAATTAATTCCTTTTTTTATATTGTGCGTTAGTCTCAGAGTGGCACCAGATTTTTATATTCACTTTTTATTTTATCGGCACTGGAGTACATTTTACTATACTTTGTAATTATGATTTTCATAGATTCGTTTGGTAAGCAAGAGTTTGCATTTTCAGCATGAAGATCCAACGAAAACGTATACATTCACTGAACGTATAAAAATCGTTATTAGTGCTCGTTGTTTCCTTAACNGCATGAAGATCCAACGAAAACGTATACATTCACTGAACGTATAAAAATCGTTATTAGTGCTCGTTGTTTCCTTAAGATATTTCAGTTATAAATCAAATATTTACATCTCCTGAATAATTTCAAACATTTATTTTAAATATTATAATAAATATTGCTGATATTTTTTGTTATTCTATGAATATTCCAAGGAAATTTGTGTCAAAATACCTGTTAAGTCTAATCACGATAAAGTGAGTACATTTGAAATTAACCGTTTAAAATGTTCGCTTCCCCTACCTGCGAATATTTTAACGGGCACACTTACAGGCATACGCCCGGTGAAGTTGGTAACGAAGGGGGGAAAGTAGTTCCACGTATTAACGTCGAATTAAAAGTGTCACGTAAACACTTGTGAATATCTAAATAATTTATTTTATTTACTTTTNGGCATACGCCCGGTGAAGTTGGTAACGAAGGGGGGAAAGTAGTTCCACGTATTAACGTCGAATTAAAAGTGTCACGTAAACACTTGTGAATATCTAAATAATTTATTTTATTTACTTTCTTTTTAAACTAATTAGCACATTTGTATCGTATATACTTTTACGATATACCACAGCTTCACTTTACCGACGTATGACAAAAGTGAAAAGGCCCACAGAAATGTCAACTTTACATGCGGAGGAAGAATACACAAGATGCGTACAGAGAGATCTTCAGCAGGGCNAAGGCCCACAGAAATGTCAACTTTACATGCGGAGGAAGAATACACAAGATGCGTACAGAGAGATCTTCAGCAGGGCTTCCGAAAGTGCTCTTTACTGGAGAACAGCCTATATAGGCTGGTTCATTTTTCTTTTTAGCAATGTTTTGTCCTTTGATCACATTTTAAAATATATATTGTGATGTGAATAATGAACGTAGTGTGTATATTCCAGCGCACCCCTAGTAACTTTTTCTTTTTAGCTATGTTTTATCCTTTTATCACGTTTTAAAATAAATATTGCCAGTTTATGTATTCCAGCGCACTTGGAAGTGAACGTCCAAGGCTTAAAATTAAATATATTAATTTACTATTATCACGAATGAGAGGGCATTCAAAAGTGCTCGCTTCGCCGTGGATAGCCTACAGAAATAATAACGCTTTATTTGTTGCTGTGATTCCCAGCCGTCGCACGGAAGCCGGGTAGCCGCGCCGCCGAGGCAGGCACGTACTGTGCAGAGGAATAGGCGATCGCGCGTCCTTTGGTAATCGGCGTGATTGTTCCTCTCCGGGGACGTGGGATCGCGCGCAAACTGAAGCTGGCGCGCGCGGATCGTGCCTCGGCGCCTAGTTTCGCGACACGCGTCGTGCGCGCAAACACGACGGGCAGGAGAGCGCCGGGGAAATAACACACAACCGACGCCGCACAGTACGTGATGTTTATTACACTCAGCTTGGCAAGCCCGATGCTTTTTGTTTGGCAACGGACATTTTTATCGCCACTAGGTAAGCGCTAGTGTTGCATGTGTACCGGATTTTCTCTACTTTCTATGTGAAAAACAAAATAACTGCAATAATAAGAATTATTATATAAAACAACTACCGAACTAAGTCAATTATTTATGTAGCTTAAAATTTTAATTAAAAGATACCTCCTTGGAACACTGTGCACCTAGCTGCGGAAATCTTCCCTATGCCAAACTCTCCTACAAGAAAACTAGTTTTTCTTCCTAACCTGAGTAGAATTAACCCTATGCAGGGGAACAATCAATCACGGTGACCCATCCAACAGTGACTTCACTCTCGTCAACTGTGGCCGTGTTCTAAACCGCTACGAGCTTGCTATTTAGAGTACAAAATATACCACATGCACTGTAAAAACTTTTCTGGTAAACTTCCTAAACTGTAATGGAAATGTTTAACCTATACACTGTATGGAAATACTACCATAAACCATGATGAAAATACAAGAACGTTTAGCACCGCTACAATAAATAATTCGTATCTTCCCTATGCACTTGACTGTTTCCTGAGCAAATTTAGGAACGCTACCATGGCTGTAGGGGAAAAACTTTACCACCCACTCTTCCCCAATATACTTTTACACTAGTGTGGTATATTTGCGGATATTTACTTAGAGTGTGGCCAAGTTTAGGGACTTAATATTTGGGGTTTTATGGCAGAAATTTACTCAGATCGAGTTCACTGTAAAACAATTTCCGTATCTGTACAAGGAATTCTTTGGAAACTAGTTGCCAAATATGTTTATGTAACACTACAAATTAATTAGAGAAAATTTCACAAAAATTTGTGTACAATGTGTAAAGCTAATGTTAATTAAAGTTCATTAAAAATATTGAGCTACATGAACAGTCTCGTTTGTTTCCCAAAATAATGAGTAGTTAATGTACAATATTTCAGCTGTAGAGCTATAAGAAAATCTTTGGCATTTAGTTTCTAAAGAATTGCTTCTACTACCAAGTACAGAAATGTTTTACTGTGAGTGCGCTAAATCAACAAATATCTCCGTAAAGTTGTCTGCTGTTGTTGGTCTGTGTTTTATTTCAAACATAAAAAAAAATAAAATAAAATATAGTCATGTTATTTTGGATATATGTAACGCACTTTTTGAAAAATATTTTCATATGTCGTATTCAAGTTGTCGAAAAAAACGATTGGGTATTATTATAAATGAAATGTTTATTGCATGGAGCGACGAAGCAAGGAGAAAAAATTAATCTGGGCGAGTAAAATTAATTATTAAACATTGAATATATCATGAAACGTGCAACTAGTTTCCCATACCCTCTGTAGTCTGTCGACAAAAAATAACGAGTCAATATTTACGATAAAACGTACGAGCGTGCAGGCCAGAATTTCTGTTCACGCCTTGATTTCAAAGCGCTCAACGAATACTGGAAATGCTTTGACGATACAGTTGCTAACACTGCACCCACCTTGTCACGAGTACACCATAGGCCTATTAAGGAAATATGCCGTCATATCACACAACAAACACGCGCACAACGAATTGTAAAAGATGTGAGCACGATTTGAAGCTCGAATCGTGGGACAATAAGACTCGATGAACTTGCGCATTTAGGCACTTCGAGTAGGAAGGCGGTTTCTTGATTAAAATTGCACCCGTTTAAATCTCCACGAAATTTTAATATATGCTCTGCATGAAAGGCATTATAAAAATAAGTTAAAATTAGTGACTTTAATGTTTTTTGTTGATTAAAAGTTTTAACACTGCGGATGTTATAATTTTCAGTAGGTATGTTATCTCCGTAATTATATAAATAAATACGAAACTAACCCTACACCGAAATATGAAAGCGTAAGCTAGTGTCTAATCCCCCCTTTTTTTTCTGGATAATGCGACAGTTAATTTAAATTTGCTAAAAATATTCGTTTGCTTCACTTTGGGCAATGACTTACAAGAAAGAAGTTCCAAAATTTTTCCATTTTATAATAAATATAAAACACACAGATTTAAATAACACCTTGCGTTTAGCATGCACGTTTTGCACAATCACGTTATTGTCGTTACTTAATAATGCAATGCCTTCGTAAATTATTTTCAAAATAATACACCTTCTTGGTCAGTAACATTAACCACATCTATTTATTCAGAATAGTTTACTGTAATGCAATTTACTGTTACATGAAAGACCTGTTAGTATACATACACAACCACTTAGTTTTTCCTTTTTTTATTTTTTGTGATCGGTTATCTTTTAATAGGAACCGAGTCAATAATTTATATTTTTCCGGTTCTTCGATACGGGAATATACGTTTTTAAATTATCAAGGTGGACTCAGGTAGCATAATGTTTGCAGTAATTATGTTTGTAAAAAACACCAATAGGCATATATCAAAAACAAAAGCGATGTGTTCAAGAATGATTGCAAATTTTGTTGAAAGTTTTGAAAACCTGTTTCATATACAACTGCACATATTCTACTAGGTTATTGTTAAATTCCGTTTTGTCTTTACACAAATCAACACATCATCATATTTATATTTACAAAAAGTGCAGTTCTTTATCTAAATATTCTTGCATTGTTGTTTACCACATCGCGAATTTAAATAATATTTGTATTTCTTGTGAGAAAGATTATTCGTAGGCCTATATTCGCACTGTGGCTTTGTGTATAACTTATTAAAAAGAAAGTGTCGCGAGTATATATTACGATGAAACTACCATCACTGCAAATTTTTTAAACTAACAAAATGGTTTTTTTTAGGCAGAATCTACTAAATTATTTTTCTTTTTAGCACATTAAACAAACAGTTGCAAACAAACCTTTAAAAAAAAAATCCAATGTGAGAAGCGAGACCTAAAAGTTAGTTGTGGAGTGGATCTGATGCGTACTAATTAACATCTTTTGTTTACAGCGTTAGAAGGCAGCAGGAGCCACGCTTCATTCACTTGCTCTTCAGCCAGAGCGAACAAGAGGATGGTTGTCCAGCATGAATATCAACACACCCCATCAGTTCTGCGGCGCATCGTGTAAACAGCTGAGAGCGTGACTCTTCCTGCTGAACGCGCCGTCGTCTGGTCGCCGGCACGACAAACCAACCAACTCGCACGAAATAACAAAGAGTCCTCGACGATAACAGTTCTGCGTGTTGCACACTATAAGAAATCGTCTGCTAAATCTACCACGGAAATGTGTGGGCCAGTAGGCGTGATTATGAAAATAAGAATGGCGGGAAAAAAATGCCCATGCATTCGTGAAAACTATACGACACTTGTTTAGGAAAATATTCAGTGCAATGCGAAACTACCAAAATCTAGTGGCAATCCCCCGCCACCATTTCAAGACGCATTTTTCTCATTTCAAGTACCGGTAAACAATTTCCGCTAAATGATAAGAAATTTTACCTAAATATTTTTACTGAGTGGTAAGCAGTCTGGGAAAGTGCTACATAAACCTACGTTCTTCACGACGACTATCATTTAACAGTCGGCGAGGAGTAATTAAGACAGGCATCGCCTACTTCACATCAACATTTCTCATTTAATAACACAGGTTGATAACTTGCGTGGTCAGGAATATTTCCGAAATACTTCAACAGATTCTGGAAAGTGCCATACAGCCCTACGTACTTCGTGGCGACTGCTTACGTAACTGTTTGTGGATAGGGACGAAGATGGGCATTGCCTACTCCATGTCAACATTTTCTAAACGCAATTTTCTGATTGAATGTGCAGGTTAAATAACTTACACTACATGGTTAAGAATTATTTTTCCCGAAATAATTATTAGAGAGACGGGGAAGTTCTATAGAGTCGCAAGTGCTTCAAGGGAACGTAGGCGATGGGACGAAGGCAAGCATCGCCCAGAACCGGAGAACGCAGTGCATCGCCAGGTGCTCGAACTCTGAGTGGGGAGTCGCATTAAAGTCGCTGTGCGCGGGGGCAGGACTCCAAGTCCCGCCGCCCGAACGACACCTACCTTGGTCTGGGACGCGTAGTCCAGCGCCAGCATGCAGTCGTTGTAGCCGTTCTCCGTCTTGATGGTGGCCGCCATGGGGTTGGGCGGCCCGCAGAACTGGCCCAGTTGACTCACCGAGTCCCGGTACCACGGATACATGTCTGCCGTCGCCGCCTCCAGCTCTTCACCTGAAGACAAGCACCATCGCCCGGCCACCAAGCACAGCACAACCCCCTTTCTCTCCCTCTTCCGTAACTCTACGCCGTCTGCCCGCACACGCACTTGCTTCTCTTCTACGTTCCTCCAACAAAAAAAAATATATATGTATATATATATATTTCAGTAAGTAAACAACCCTGTTATATCTAGAGTTATCCGGGACGTAACTGTGTTACACTCGGAAATACGCTTCTCTTCTTCGAACCAAAGAAAGTGATCAGTTTATCCTGATAGTCCCAACTCGAAATTCGAAAACTCTGTGTAGTTACACAACAGCGTCATCTACGACTAAAACGTGTAGTTTTATGGTCCGGGGTAGGAAAGTAAAGTTTTAAAACACGAAACATTTCTGCTACCAGCAATAATTCCGCACCACTGTTTTTTTTTTATTTAGAGACCGGCCGGGTCACGTGGTTTCGACAGTTCAGTTCACTTACCGCACTGGTTTTTGTTTACGCACCAACCAGTTTCGCCGACGTCGTGGAACGGCGGGAGAAGCAGAAGAAGAACAACGGACCGGCGTTTACATCGGCGCACCGCGGGCAACGTCTGTCCCTCTGCCGTTAAGCTGACGAGGGCGCGAGGGCCGGCGACGGGACTATTTTACCAAGCCGTCGTCGGAGGCAGTGCATGCGCACAGTCTCGAGGGGGAGGGGAGGGCGGCCACGTGCTCAGCTGCGCGCCAATCAGTCGCAGCGTTTGTTTGCAAACAGCGCGGCGTGGCGGCCACGTGGCGGGGCCCGCTCTCTGCGTGCACCTGTCGCGCAGCTCCGCTCGGACAGAGCGACGGGACGTCGGATCAGCTCCCGCCGCTGGACGCCTTCAGTGCATGGCACCGTGCACGGCGGGTCTTTCCTTCGCCAAAACACGTCTTAAACACGGCGCGTTTGCCACTTCGGCTGCGCTCGGCTCCTGCCCTTCGGCTACTCTCGCGTCCCACCTCCCGCCTTCCTCCTCCCCAGGGCGCGTCACCCTTCCCCGCCGGCGTGCAGCATGCGATGCCACGCACTTCCCCTCAGTCGCCTAGCAGCGCTGTTCGCAGTTACACGAATGCGCAGCGGCGCAAAAACAAGAACAGAAGCCGACGTTGCTCGACCACCATCGCCGCCTCTCCTGATTCTCCGCCCTCGACGGCTCCAAGCTGTAATCAATACACTCTTTAGCGAGTACGTGTGACGTTTGACCTAACTTAGAGTGGGGCACTTTCAACCAGGCATGAAGTTCAAGACGCGTGGCACTTAAACTGCTTGGCACAGAGTTTGAAATACGCGCTTTTCCACCAAACTATTCACAGCGCGCCCAATGTGCTGACCTACGAAAATATCACATACCTCAGACGAGGTCTGTTGAGTGCCTTCAAGACGTCACGCTCGTTACTAATATATATATTTTTTCAGAGCACATATCTCAAAATACATGCCTCGCATACATACAAAATATTCAAGGGCTCTGCATTGAAACTTGCCACAGAAAATCCGACAATAATAATATACGGGTCACCCCTTAAAGTCCTTGTGGCACCCGCAGCACGACGAGAACACTGCACGCCAGTTCAGAGCCTTGAACTCAGTGGCGAAGGCGCACTTGATGCTGTAACAGTGTAGCACCTGCTTCTCTAACTCAGATGTAGATAATACCTATAGGTAGGCAAGCCCCTTAACCCTTTCGGTCACAGTGTCTTCTATACGGGACGACGCATATGAAGTGTCTTTAATGGTCTACACTGTACACAATATACCATACTGTCCAATGAGAAAGGTTCCCTACATGTGGGAAACATCATTCATTGTTGAAACGATATTCTGTAGTAGTATAATAAGCTGCTGCCAGTAAGACAAAGCACGGTCAGATTTTTATTGGTTACGATGTATGACAAAACTTCGTATCGATATCAGTACAGTTCCGAACAAAAAATTTGTTTATTGCTAAGCCTAAAATTATAGATTTATCTGTGACTGAAAGAGTCAAACATTATGTAGGCCTACATATAGAAGAAATAGAGGATGAAGACTGTGATTTGCGAATATAACGAAAATGATTTAATTTAATTTTTATAGTGACAGTTATTCTAAAATGCCCTGCCATGCTTCCATGAAGCAGTTTTTATGTTGCGTGTTTACATTTTAATAATACATTACTTACATACACAATAAGTTAATTTTATTTTATATCTTATTGCAAGGCTTTGACTTGCCGAATAGAAGGGGTAGAAACTGGCAAGGGAAAACGTGCCTAACAGCACACGCATGTGTTCACCCCTCCTACCCCCCAATAATTTCTCCCATCCCCCCCCCAAAATAATTCCCCTCTTTTTTCAGTTTCTAAATGTGTGATTCTTTTCATCTAGCTGGAATTCGCCCAAATTTAACCATACAAACACACGTACGCACCTAGCGAGTTTCCCACGAAGAAATTCACAGTGTTCGAAGTTGGGCGCGAAGGAACGTACGGCGCCGTAGCTGTGTGGTGGTCAGACAAATCTCCTCTCTCCACGGCGGACAAGGTTCTATTCCTGGTGACGTAACGCATGTGCTAAAGTGTCATTTGTTGCCTGGTATGGCCGGATTTCATACTAGGTTCGGTAACAGGACCTGTTCTCTTTTCCGTCGCAGGTTCCATGCCAGTTTAATACCTATCCAATCGCAATGCAGTTTCAGACTATAACGCTTGTTGTCGGTCGATGGTTATTCTCGGAGTATACCAGCTCCCCTCAGCCTTGCGTTACGTCGCCGCTTCATCGTGTGATTCTTTCAAAGTCGTCCATCTGGTGATGGTAGGCAGCAACGGACCCCACTTCGAACACAATCACTCCATGAGTGTGTACCTACGCCTTGGTACACTACACGCACTTTTATTTGTTTACTTATTGATTTATTTTCTGAGGCCTCCTATCCAATTTCAGAATACATGTTAGCGATTTCCATTTAAAAATCAAAAGATTTTTATGTTGCGATTGCTGTCGACAATGAATAAATTTTAACTACTAACACTTAAATATAATTAAGTTTTGACGAGGGGAAAACATTTGAATGACAGCTATACGTCGGATATGTTTATAAAATGCATAAGAGTTGAAGTTGCAATTTTCTTCGAGCCTTTCTTGTAGAATAATTAACTCATGAGCGTAACACGTCATTTGAACGATGTCATAGAATGAAGCGTTTGAGTACGCCCATAAACTCGAGCTGCTCATAAAATATTCATGCTGTGTCCATTAAAGCCGGTCGAATGCTTTTCGCTGTGTACATTCTGTCCCTTTTCCAAACCACCTGACAAATGAGAAAATTGCCCACTCTCTTGCCACAAATGTTATGTGGGAGTAATTTTTGACCCCCTAACTTACGACCAGAATTTTGAGCCTTTTATGGCAAATTGTCATCATACAATCTTCAAGTGCTATTTGTTTACTGGAAAAATATGTAATATTTAACTACATTGGGGTCTATAACATTGTTCCTAGTCATGTTGTAACTACAGAAACGTGCCTGATGACGAGTTTTGAGTGGATGGTCCCACAGTATAGGCCAGCCAACCTAACAAATGCCCACATATTTTCTAACGTGGTTTTATCTTCCAGCGTTGACACGCCGCAAATGGCGTGTGTGTGTACAGAAATATGCAATTTGTGGTTGAGTGTTTATGATATATATGTTGTGTACTGACCCTGGAAAACCTGCAAATATCAAAACGATTCCAAAATTTTCTGTAATCAGTCCCGACTGAATACTGTCTATTGTTGCATTCTTAATAAAAAGTGATAGTAAGTTGATAATAACATGCATATTTCGGTAGTTTTCACGGAGCACCATAGGCAAGTCCACTTTATAAGCAATTTTAACTATTTGTTCTTTAAAACATAAGCCTATTGTACTATACATTACTGTTACATATGCAGGATATCATGGAAATAAAATAAACATCCTGGAATATCCTCAAATTTTCACCTTTTTTTTCTCCCAGTCCCAGTAGACACACTAATATAATATGTTCGTGGTGTGTTCACACGTTTTGAATAAAGTCATTGTGAAATTATTCTATATATGTCATGTTTGTTTGTTTCCTAAATATGGCATGTATTGCTAGCGCTTAACACTTCTGTTAACAAAAGGGTGTCTTATTTTTTGTAAAATTGAACTTTTACTTATATACTATCCATAAATTATGATGTTTCATATGAAATTAATGTGAAGAAGACTTGAAGAAAGTAGGCTTGTTGGTAATGTCTACTAAGAAATGGTTCTCATGCAAAATATTATTAAAGTGAGTGCGCACGAATGAAGTGTGTTATCGCTTTGGTGTAATTTTCTAGACTTATTTAAGCTTGGTTTGCAATAAGCGGAGAAATAGCTTGAAAGTAGAACTTTAGCAGGTATTTTGAAAAGTTTAAAGTAACTATGAATGAACTTTATTAAGAGGGCACGTAAATTTCGTAAATTATTTCAGTGATATGATAGTCTTCAAGCACCTACACTTTAAGTTTTCATTTTATAATTGGACAATGGTGTTTTCACACACCCTTTCCGACCCTCTAGCCAGTAATAAAGAGGAAGCATATAACGCGACCGTATTAGACAAAACCAAGTTATATATAAAATCGTGTCTCTCACCACGTGAGAAACTAATGAATAAACTATTTTCGCCCGAGTATGGGCTGCTATAATATTAATCCGCCACATCCACCTACATCTAGTCATATATGTATCAAGTTTGATAATTCCTTGACTCAAAGTACGGAGACGACCGTGTTCTCATTGAACGCCGAAAATAACATAGGAGGGAAAGAAATTACGAAATATTTATTTCAGTACAGACAATAATTTAAGCACTGCAGAGTTGTTGGCAATCAAAACGAATTTTTAGAGCACTTCAATTTTTCTTCTACTTCGTAAATAATACACTGAAGAGCAAAAAAAAAAAAAAACCGGTATAGGCATGCGTATGCAAATAACAGAGGTATGGAACCAATCAGAGTAACGCGATGCGGTCGGCAGCTAAATCGGTTACTGCTGCTCCAATGGCAGGTTATCAAGATTTAAGTGAGTTTGGACGTGGTGTTAAAGTCAGCACACGAGAGATGGGACATAGCATCTCCGAGGTAGCGATAACATTTGGATGTTCGTGTACGACCGTTTCACGAGTGTACCGTGAATATCGGGAATCCGGTAAAACATCACATCTTCGACATCGGTGCGGCCGGAAAAATATCGTGAAAGAACGGGACAAACGACGACTGACGAGAATCATTAAACATGACAGACGTACAACCCTTTCTCAAATTTGCGCATATTGGATTTGTAGACTACCCTGCAGGATTCATGGTGTGAATTGACTCCTGCATACCTTCAGACATTAGTTGAGTCCATGCCACGTCGTTTCGCGGCACTTCTGCGAGCTCGAAGAAAGGNGGGGGGCTACACGATATTAGGCAGGTGTAACAGTTTCTTTGGAATTTCAGTATAATATTTCCGTATGTTCACTCTCACGGGAACAGCTACCTTTGTAATCTACATTTGAAACTCACGTTCTCCAGTTGGTTCAAATATTTTCAACGAGACAAAATGTGCTTCACTTTCACATATTTTTAATATAAATGTATATCCACGTATCAAAGTTCAAATTTTTATTTCTTTACAAAGAATTAAATTTAGTACTATTTGCAGAAATATTTTTTTTTGTATGGTAGCGGGAGAATTTCATTTATAAAACAGCGCTAATATAAGTTCTTCAGCTGAAGAACAAGAGTAGGAGTGGACAACTTTATTTTTCATTTTGCTTTTTATATTTACTCTTTTTTTATATCCAGTATTGGGTAAGCTTCATTTTACAAATAACTTCAGTTAAGTTACTTTAGAAAGTAGAGTGGGCCAAACTTCAACTACTTTTCGTTACTTTAGGATAAAATGTAACTAGGCGTTAATTTTAAAGTAACTTGTCTGATCTGCGTTACTAAGTAGGTAGTTTTTATTATGTGTAGGTCTCTTTTAGCTCACAACACTGTTGAAAATAAAAAAAAGTAATAAAACATACAATAATTGTTGAAGTATTCTGCAAATAACAATTATTATATGAATAAAACTAACAGGTATACCATCAAGAATCATGGAAAACTTACAACTATAAAACTATTTAATTGGAATAAATACAATCATTTTTTTAAAATAAGATTCCTTCCTAACAATTCTAACAGCCAGAGATGTAGTAAGGAGCATGTTTTTCCAATAGAGTAATTACTTTTCAGTATTTTTATATTTTAGATGTAATTTTATCATAACATGTTTCCTGTTATCATAAATCTAACACCCCACTACACAAAAGTTCTGCACTTCTGTATATACTTAATTTTAAAATATTGTACTGAACAAACTGTGCTTAACAGTAAAGTCATTGAGTTCTAATAGTGTCAGTAGTATAAAAAGAGTTATAAAGGTATTTAAGTTTATAATACAGAATATTTAATTCTCAGATTTAGAATTATTCTTAACAAAATGGAAACATTAAATAAGACGAGTTATCTTTTTGGTTGATATATCACTTGAAGTATTTACAATGAAGAAAAAATAGAAAATAATTAACACCAGGCAAAATTTAAATGGCATCATTCACATAGGCTTCTTAAAAGATTCCTACACAACAGTCCAAATAGTCACAAGAAAAATTGTATTCTAAAACTGAAATTAGTAATGACATTCTTAGTTTTTGCATTTATTTTGAAACGCCAATACATAAAACTATAGATAACAAGCGTTTCATGCTTTCTTTAACATTATAAGTACCATGTTTTCAATTTAAATGAAACTTACACCTATATGTAACACCTTATACTTATTTCGTAGTCAATATGAATTCATGTCACTTGAATGAAGTGCTGTGTTGGCGGTAGTTCGTATTACATGTTTATGAACTTGATTTCTGGTCGGCTATTTGCCAAATAAATAACACTTAGGGCCGGTTTCACAATGTCTGTTTAAAGTATTGGTCATCTGACCATGTTTTCATTTAAACATAAGTTTTATTAGTTAGTCTTGTACTGTTTTACAAAAATAAAAAATCCTGTTTAAGAAAGTGTTTGTTAGCTAAGTGATGGTTGAGATAAATCTGGCAACATTGCAGTGACGTTTTCGTTTGTGATTGGCTGCTGTCAGGTCGTAGTCTGCTGTTTATGTTGTTCTGGTCAGAGTTCTTGTTAGACAAAGTTTGTTGTAAAAACACGAAAATAAACGCCAATGATAAACGGTTTTGACCAGGAAACCTTACTTATTTAGACATTATATTACTTACTTAGGCTCGAAAGAATTTGTGTTACTAAAAACAAGACAGATAATCTAATGCAAATAAATGTAGAATTTTGCGTGGTTTATGTGGCATATGATTCCAATAAAAATAAGTTTTAGAACCGTTGTCGTAGTGATTACATATTAGGTGTACTTGAGATGTAGAAGAATTTCAATACACATTTCACGACTTTAAAAAACGTGTGGCATGCTAACACACAATTACTCGTTCATTAATAAAGTGCCCACTAATAGCTTTAAGTATAAATATTTCAATTACTCAAATATTACGCAAATAATTACTTCCAGCATATAAATAGTAACACATTACGTAATCACGAGAAAGAAATCACAACTATACAAATACGACAATGCATGCCTGCCTGAATGTGGAATACTAGCAACACTTTGAAAGCAATTTTAGCCTCGTAACGGCATGATAAGACTCGGGTGTGAAACGTATTGCGTGATATGAATATATAATTACTATAAAAATATCCTACAAGCGATAATAGTTCTCGAAAAATTAATACGAACATATAAAAGTTACACTTCTTACCAAGCACACGTTCTTGCGTCTCTACTTTTTCAAAGACTCCAAAAAGTTTGAGCAAGTTCTCACACATAGTACCACGGCTTCATACATTGACGTATTTGTAACATGCAGAAAATAACGATAAACATTGTTATTAAATATCGAAGCAACGAACATTTACATCCCAGAGGCCAGACTATTTATTTAATTAATATTGTCGTCCATTTGGTAGTCGAATCACGCCCCAAAGTACAATAGCAAGGCACTTTGCAAGATATTCACAAGAGACAATAAAAAAATGCCTTGTACGGCCTCAATACCAAACAGAATTTGAAGGAATCTATTTTAAAACTATCTAAGCTGCTCCATCTCTCTTCAAAATTATCAAGCATTTCACAATCTAAAAAAATGCATCTCCTAAGCAAACCGAAGAAGTTCATTGTACATTGAAATACAATTGATAAACGAATTTAACTGCATATTCAGTCCGAATTCCCCACCCCTCTTTTTTTGCGTTTACGGCAAGTCTATGAGTCCTTTCTTCCACCTACCAGATAAATTAAGATATTCACGCCAACGTAGTAGGTCTAAACTCATTCATGAGGAAGAGTACTATTCTTTGTTGCATATCATGACTATAAAACAATGTATACAGGTCTCCTTGGTAGACCTGTATACTGATAGACTGATATACACGTGCACGGCACCACATAACTATTAATTAAACGACGAAGCTAGGATGGAATTCAACCAAATTTCAGTATGTGCTCAAAAATACTAATATTCATTTTATACTAGCGGCTGTTGCGAATCCATCACTTACTTCATAATGAAATTACTGTCCAAAACAATTAATTTTACGAGTATGTGGACCTTCAAGAAAATATTAATAATAATTTAATACCTACAAACTTACTTTTCCCAGTACCTTAAAACTAAATATAGTACACCCATATCTACTATATAATTTTATATTGGTGGAACTATGCCTCATTTTCTGAAGTGAAGGTGTGGTTTAGCCCCTGAAAAAAAGTAATTTTTGAAAACGAGTAATATATAATTCCATTTATACAATACTGACTTATTGCATCACCAAATAAGTGTTTATAGCCTATTTATATCCATTTACATGAGTATGTAGGTACCCATCCCAATATGGCTCATAAATCTTGAAAACGCGTTTCGCATGTATAAAATTAATGTGATAATCAATTACTTGTATTTTATTACGGCCTAATAATCGTGGCCAACTGACGTAATAAATAATTTTATCATCATCATCCTAAATAACCAATTGAAATATTTTGCATATTTAAACAATTTTAATACACAAACATAACCTCACATCATCCAATAACGACCACCATAGTTGTTGTAATGTTCTGATTAATCCAGTAATCGGAACCTATTCTTGTGTTTAAGATAACCATTGGTTAATATCAAATTAAAGAATTATTATTCTTAACCATATATTCAGAAACAGAAAATGTCTCTAACGAAGACTTAAATTTTAATCAGACCTTAATCGGAACAAAACCAGACATTGTGAAACTTAGATTAATTTGCATATATCAAACACAAGAAATTATGGAAGGTTAAGTAGTTTTTTATACATGTTTATATTAAAATAGTACCGGTGCTCACATACCATACGAAATAACATAATGTACATTTAATAAATTAAAGCCAAACAAAAAAAAATTGGTATGCAAATTACGCAGGGAAATTTTTGCACGGCCTCCATATTTTGCAGATTTCCAAAATATGTTATTTTTTTTAACTGTAAATACATCTAGAACATTTTATAATAGTAACAGCTAAAACATTTTGCCGTGCCTAAGTAATTAAATACTAACCAGATTTTCAAAACTTTGGCCACAGATCGGCTCTCAAGACCTCGCTGTTAAGGTACGCTTAAATCTCTTCACTCACTCACTTTGGCCACAGAGTACTTAGGTATACAAGGGTGAAATAGTCGCTTATTCCGCGAACTCCAGCCACACATCTTCCAAAATGGCGTCACTGAGCAGTAACATGTCGGAACTCCGTTCACTAGTCCGCGCTTGTAACTAACTTCCCAGCCGGCAGCCCAGCCATTAGGGAACATTTCGTAGCACGCAGTAGCCAATCAGACACGAGACCCGTTGCCAGAGACTCATACAACCAATCAGGAATGAGAACGCTCATATCAAAGGAACCACCACGCCATTTCGTGTCTGTGTATTTTTCTATTCTATACTTCAGCTGTGTTCGAATTGTTAAATTCGTAATTTAGTTATTTGTTATTTGGTAGCTTTCTGTTCGGATTCCCTCAGTAGTAATTTATTTAGCAATTGTAAAAAACGCATGAAAAGCTAATATCTAAAAAATAACAAATACATTTATTGAATTGTAATGCTTAGAAATAACCACAGCTGTTTTTCATAATTCGTTAAATACTAAAAAGATGTTACGGTACTTCGAAATTAAATTTAGGCATAACACTTGTATAATTTAACAAAATGATTAATATAAGAAAGTACCATTTAGATAAATAAATCTGCCAAATCGAACAGTGCCTTATTGTGTGGATTTTACACACACACACACGCGTGCGCAAATTATAGGTACGTTCTACATTTTGGTGTTTCATCTGGTTAGAAAACGTTCTTGATGAAGATAAATATTTGAAAAAAGCATAATGAACATATGCCTTTAATATTTGCTTCATCGTCATGATAAATACTAAGAAAGAATAACCTTTTCGTTTAGTAAACGACAAAAATTTTTTTTCGCTGCCTGTGTCCGTTTTTATGATTTGAAAGCGAGAGTTACTTATTAAGGATGGTTCACAAGCAAAAAAAAAAAAAAAAAAAAACTTAAAGTGGACAGGGCAGATGGTAGGTAACTGTACCAATTCTAGGAATGTAGACCGACGTCAAGCAAGCACCCCCTGCTTCTTAACTTATGACTCGTGAAGATATCCTTACTTCAGGTATTCTCGCTGCGCATGAGATGAAACTACAGTATTGTGAAGCGAAAAGTAACGTAAAAGTAACTTTTATTTTTTATATCCGTTACAGTTAATGAGTAACTAAGTTAAGTAACAAGTTTCCTTGCAAAAAATGTAACTAGTTGCCCCAAAAATTTATTTTATAGAACTACTTACTTCCGTTAAGTTACCCCCCCAACACAGATTACACCGTTTTATGTACCTAATTTTTCACTCTTTTTACGGATAGTTAATTGTATTTCTTTATTTTTAAGGTGACCCTCATGTATCCGGAAAGCCATCCCCTTCTGGCCTTAGTAGTCAGAAATAGGCGATTCACCGGCAAGGAATTGGGGATGGGGAGCCGAGAAGCCATGGCAACCATCTTGGATTTCCCTTTTCCCTTTCGGAATTTCTTTTTATCCCTCAAAAAGGTCCAAAATTTCCTGAATTTTCCTCTGCACCAAAATAATTATGTGTCACTCAGTTCGAAAATAGCATGACCCCACAATGTGGCTAAGTGAATCCATTTTGGTGATGAGGGGTTGAGAGTTTGATTGGTTACCCTAACATTCACGCTCTGTCATTCCATGCCAGCACCATCACCTTGTTTGAAGAGTGTTAGTGTTCGTTGCCCTATCAAGCAACTTCTCTCATTCCTTCCAGTCTCTCTTTCACCCAAACACTTTCTCTCTCGCCTGCTCTATCCCCTAGGGTTTCCTCATTTTTCTTCATGTTAACACATCAAGATGGTTCCCATCTGCGGTGTACAGATGGTTCGTAGGGTAGATGGTTAATTTTCAGTGGCACAGACTATAGGGTGCCTGGGATTTGAGGGTAAATCACACAATGACTTCATTACGACTTCTTAGTTTTGAACATGTTTATTGAATGGGAATTTACTTATACATTCCTGGAGCTGTTGCAGGACTTTATACATACTTAACGCCCTACGAGTTCTAGCCTGAAGGGCTGGTTACAATGTTCTGGCTACGTTTCTGATGCTGTAGGGGCATTAGGTGTCAGGACAAGTCCCTGAGTGACGACAGGGTTACTTATATGCACATGTTGCATGGTAGTTGCTCCAGCAGTTGATGTCTGGTGAGCTGGATGGACCTGGTTAAAGGCCTTCTGTGGTTGGTTTGTTGCACACAGCTGGCGCTTCCATTGAAGTTCACCACTCGACTCCGCCTTCTCGGTGCATTGCAACTGACTGACTGGAAACTGACTTATGCGGTAGCTGGCTGGCTAACTCACGTCCCGACGGGGTGAAACTACTCGTCCGATGTGACTCTGGTATCTGTCTCTGATTCGGCCCTGCATCTCGCATCCCGATTTAGCTGACCCCTTAATGTCGCGACTGACTACCTTCCTGCACATTCCGGGGTGGCGATACCGAACTTCCGCGCCACCAGCTGCTCATTGCTTCGACTGACGGAGTTGGCCGGGTTCCGAACTCCCCGGCCTTCTCTCTCTGTGCGACTGACTTCTCTGTGCGGTAATATTCAACTGATCTCTCTGACATACTCTTCTGACTGAATTCCACCCTTCCCGCAATGAGGCTTATATCCTTTCTAGTCTCTCTCCCTAATTTCCTGCACATGTCCCCTTGTTGGGATGAGGAGAGAGGTGGGAGGAAGCAGAACAATGCACTTCAAAAATGTGCTATGGTTCCCTGAAGGTTGGAGGGAAAGGGAAAGATGGTTCGAAACTTTTTCCATGCTTGCAAGCTATTTCTTGGTGCGTGTTTTCAACTTCAGGCATCATACGCCTGCCTATCTCGTGATTTCTCAGCATTACAAAATTCACTTGACTTGCTAGGGCTTAGGAGGTGGGTGGGGAGGAAGCCTGCATGGCAGCGACACATGTAAGGCCTGCACACGCTCCTACCTCAGCTTGACCTTTCTCTGCGGTGATTACAACTGACACATGTCTCTCTACACTGGTTTAAGCTGGGAAGGGGGGGTGGGGTTGGTTGGTGACAGTGCCACTTTAAATAATATTCCTAATTACACCACGCATCAATGTCTCCGTTTTTTTATTCTCACCCTCCCTCATTCCTTCCTGTCCCACTCTTGTCCATTTTTCTATACCTTAATGACATAGGGGGGGGTGGTGGTGCACACCATATTCCTTCAAGTATTCTTTATTTTCACCCTTTCCTTTCTCTTGATGAATTCCGAGCCCTCCCTCTTGCATGCTCCCTCATCACCATCGTCTGCTGCCACCTTGGTTTACTCATATTCCTTCTGGCCCCTTTTCACTTGACATCCTGGCGGGGACGAGTCCCATGCTCTGCCATTCCACCTTTGTTTGCTTATATTCCATCTGGTCTCCATTTACCTGTGTCCTGGTGGGGGCCGAGTCTCATTCTCTGACATTTCTTCTGGCCTCCTTTCACCTGGTGTCCTGGCGGGGGCGAGTCTCATGGTCTATCATTCCACCTGCATCACATAGAGCGAAGACTGCCTATAAATGTATGTTCTTCTGTGATAAGTAGGTTGTGAGATACCTCTGACCCAGAGTACTAGGTTCGAATCTATGTTTCTACTGCGCCAAATTCAAGTAACTCTTATCTTCAGCAACACGTTTACGCTTTTACTTCGCCTGTGTGAGCACTTCATCATCATCAGTTGAATATGCATATTTCACATCATCACCAACAGACTTGGAAGTCACATTTTCTTTCTCGACCTCCTGGCTAGTTGTAACATCTTTTTTCACTTTAAATGTTAGCGATGAATGATTACTGTTCACAACTTCTGACGATCTGTATGGCTCGCTGTTTCGATAGCGCATGTCTGCAACACTCGTATTTCCACCTTCACACAGTGTTTTGGAAAACGATGCAGGCCCATGTAATGTTATGGGCGGTCGAACCATCGTTAGTTTACATGGTGAATTGGCAGGAATGCTATCCATAGTCATGACTTGCGACAGTAAGTTTATTGCAGGCTGTCTCGTGAGGAGATAGCAATAGTAGGTCCGTGGACAAAGGCTGGGGACTGTGTCGCCGCCCGCTATCTTGGAATTTTCAGTTTTCCTCTCAAAATTCCCTTTTTTACCTTAAAAACACTCAAAATTCCTAGAATTTCCTTCAAATGTTCCCTTTTCCTTTAAAATTTGCATGTTTTTCCAAAAATTTGTGAAAAATTTCTTGCTCCTCAATGTGTTATTCTGACTCCTGAATGCTGCGGAGGTATCCCAACATCAGCAGCAAAGAGGAATCTGAGGAGCTAATAAAACATAATAATATTTTTTATAATAGTTTTTTCTTCAAATTTTAAATTTATATATATCTCTAAAATTAAAAAAATCTAAATGCATAAATAATGAAAGTTATATCACCAGACTCGTCTTTTCAAGGTGGTTCCGATCGTGATGACATTTTGATTATGCAACCCAATGTAAAAGCAACCATATTGGATTTAAAACGTATGCCCCTACCTCCTTCCAATTTAAAACTCAGTACCATCATCCCACCTTACCAACACCCCTCACACACACCTCAACCACTATACAATCTCGTCTACTTACCTTACCCCCTCTCCTACTACACCACCTTAAAACCATTTTTTTTCTGCAAAAGTATCTAACAATTAAGCGAATAATATCACTACCTCCAAATATCGTCGTCGGAAAGTACATTAAAGGAATCAATACATTCACCCCCTCCCCTCAAAGACACTCAAACCACCCTGCACACCTCACATCCCAAGACCATGGACATGGACACCCCAAGACATGTCATCCTTTAAACACACGACTATCCCCAACCCAATCCAACGCCAAACCATCTCAAAAAGAGTCGACCGCCCCCTTCCCGCTGCCTAACTCCTCTTCTCACACTGCTCTCGTGGTTCAGGCTGCTGGCTGATCTTGTCAAAACAATCGCAAGACTTTCAGACATCTAGGAATAGACTTGTTAAATAATTAGAACAGTTTTATTAAAATTTATTTTATACATTATTTGAAAAATGCCCAAATTGAAAAAAAAAAACTTAAAAATATATCGAAAATAAATTTTTATTGGAAAAATTGTTTACAAAAAATTTAAAGGATGTAAATTTTACACTTTCCCATGACACTTGGTAACATTAAAAAAAAAGAAAAATAGCAGTGGAGGGATGATGATTTGACACCACAATCTCTCGATCTGGAAAATGATACTTCAAACACTGAGATACTTGTCTGAGACTTTCAACACTTTCATTCAGGTATTCGGGAAATATATAAAGAGCGTTCTTGATGCCTTCTGCCTTCTTCGCATCATTTGTCGAAGGAAACTCGGTGAAATGTGTGGGAAGATCGAGAGAATCATCATCCTTCTCATCAGATACTTCATCAACACTATCACCATAGTCATTATCATCAATGCAGTCTTAATGCTCGTCATCACCTCCTGTTTCATCCTAAATATAAATTTTACTTTTCCTTGTAGGATTCGCATGGTCATCGTCGTCATTATGTAGAACCGACAACCATGTATTTTGTAGTTCGTAGACTTCATGCGAACGCCTTGCAAGTGTACATTCCACACATACCGACTCAATCAAGCCTCGTAGGTCGATAATTCTGTCATAAGCATTAATTGTCTCGTCATAATTGTCTGCTGAAACGGTACCCACAGATGCTGCATGGGGTATTGGCGACATCACTTACTAGCTTTCAGTAGACCAACCCTTCCAGATCTCGATCAGTTCCTTCAATATGCGACCTTGCATAAACTGCATGGTGTCAATGTCGTAATGCTTCATTGCAAGAAAAGGACTATTTGTAACGTGGTTCTCTCTTGTTGCAGAGCATGGCAGCTTTTGCTGAAGATCTTTCCACAGTAGCAACACTGTTTTCCATGTAATTTTCCAACAGTGGGAAAAGGTACATCTATAGAGGTAAAATTTATTGTAGACTTCGTACAAACATTGACATGTGTCATATTCATGAAAAAACTGACATTCTTTCTAGAGTAGCAACTTCTTTTGTATCTACTTTGCCTAGCTACTGCGCTATATATAAAATTACTATAATATTTGGTTAGTGAGATATTACCTATTTCCTTGATCACATTACCATGCAGTTACATCTTCAACAGTTTCTTTTAAATTAGTTCTTTGGTCACCTTTAAATCATATTTACACTTAAAGCAGACAAATGATACCTGCCAGATCGACCCTTAACAAGACCGACACATTAAAAACCCCTAAATTACCACTAAATGAACCCTAATGAACTGCATGACTCCTAAATGACCCACAATGACACATAAATAACCCCTAATTTTGGTGAGTGAGGTGCTGATTTTGGTGTGTATGGTGCTGCTGCAGGTGCCCCATCTGAAGAAGTCGATAGCAACGCGCCAACCTTAGGCGTTGATGCACCAGCAACCTTTGGCTCCACAATCATTTTAAGTTGCTTACACTAGCTGAGAAAAAGTGTATTTCATAGACTGCCACTGTCAAAGTAAGCTTTCTAATTAGAATGTGGCTGCATATATACCTGCACACAGGTACCATACCAACCACTGTAACCTGCAACTCATGCACGTGGTCTACTCTACTAACCAACATCAAATGAAATATGCTCATCGTGTATATCTCTTACTATAACTCAAACATACCTCAACAATTCAGTCCAAACTGACCTTAATAAAAATATACTTACTGCTCATTCAGCTGAGGCCAGCCCATATCTTAAAACACATTCTATTTGTTCTACCGACCAACAGCACTTATACCTGCGAATCATACCACACACTATTACTCCAGCATACCTCAACCATTCGTACGCACAGACCATACAAAGAAAATATACAGCCCATGCCAGTGACACAATCAACTTCTTCTCATACCATCCACCATGCTCGCTGAAATTAACGAAATATTTTAAATATAACATTTGCTTTTAAAAAGTTTTCAAAATGGTAAATACGATGAATTTTAACTGAAAATTCTATCCAACAAATGTGGACATGAGCCATATATGCATTGACTGAAAACGTTAATAACAAAATGTTTAATACAAAAAAAAAAATTCTTTAATTGTAGCCTCTTCGTTTGGTGACTATTGTAACAGATTTTAAGATAGTCTTTGAATCACTGGTTAAGTGGCTCAGTGGTTAGAATACCCGAATCTTGCTCGCGAGTTTGAGGGTTCAACATGTGTCGTGGGAAAGTATAAAATTTACATAATTTAACTTTTACAAACGGATTTGGCGTTAAAATACATTTTTGGTACATTTTACTGGATTTTTTTAAGATCTGGGCCGTTTTGAAATTGCGTATGAAATAAATTAAAATTAAATATTTATAATTTTAAAAATTAAGGAATTGATTTCTTAGATGTCTGATCGTTTTACGATAGTTTTGACAATATAAGCCAGCTGCCTGCTCCACGAGAGCAGTGTGAGGAGGTGTTAGGCTGCGAAAAGGGGACGTTTGANGAAGGGGGCGGTCGACTCTTTTTGAGATGGTTTGGCGTTGGATTGGGTTGGGGATAGTCGTGTGTTTAAAGGATGACATGTCTTGGGTGGTCCATGTCCATGGTCTTGGGATGTGAGGTGTACGGGATGGTTTGAGTGTCTTTGATAGGTGTGAGAAAAATATATTGATACTTTCAATGTTATATATGACAACGATGTTTTGGGACAGTGATATAAATAGCTTTGATTACTATTTACTTTTACATAAAAAAATGTTTTTTTATGGTGAAGATGGGAAGGGAGGGTGTGGGAGAGGGTGTAAAGCCGGGTGACAATATGGTATAGTGTTAGATGTGTGGGTGACAGTACAAATTTTGAAATGAAAGGGGGTAGGGGCATACCTCTGGTTTGCCCTGACATTGGGTCATATTATTGAAATGTCATCACGATCGTATCCACCTTGAAAATACGAGTCCAGTGGCAAATGTCGCGTGGATGCTAGAGTGCTACTTCTAAGCTTCGCCTACTGCCCCTTCCCTTCCCTAGCGAGTCTCCAATACGATGTGATGCCGGCCAACCATGACGCCACCAGGGGGCGTTTCTGCTCCATGGACGTCGAAAATTGCTCCAGAAGGTAACAATAAATAAGTATAATATTCTTAGGTTCTCCCCTGTTCGGGAGACAGGCCAGGGACTTTAATAGGTAAGGAATGGTTGTTTCTCTTTCTTAAAGGGGCCATTGGTGTGGGGGGGGGGGCGTGTTTTGCTCTGAATCATTATTTAAATATATATAATCTTCACTTTTAATGATTTTGTATAATGCAATATATATAATTTGAAATGTGTTTGTAAGGAAATTAAAATCATGGGATTTTATTAAAACTTTGAATAAGATTTTCTAATCCCATATTGGGAATTGATATTTTTGTATTTCAGAAAAAGGGGAAAATATAATTTTTGTAACTATGTTTTCTTTAACTGTGCAAACCCAGACTAAGCTTTATTATACTNAGAAAAAGGGGAAAATATAATTTTTGTAACTATGTTTTCTTTAACTGTGCAAACCCAGACTAAGCTTTATTATACCCTTTGATGACACACTAACGCAGTGTCTCTAATCCTTGAAAATCGAACATCTATCTTCCTCAGGAAACAGAGACGGAGTTCTATTTGCATGTGTCGGTAGAAACCGTCACATGTAGATAGAAAAGCTGCGCCACTCGGCTTCGTCAGTGCGGTCAGTTGAAAAGGATAATCAATTTAGGAATTCTGAATTCATTGAAAATTGTTTCGGGGTGCTACAGTGGTAATGAGAGTGAATCTAGTTTGGGTGCATCAAATTAATACACAAAATTACTTCTACAGGAGCCGTTTGTACTGCCTGGATTCAAAATTTGGGAAAAGAATCCCTGCAGTTAGCGCTTAGTGATGCGGGTGTAACCCACACGCCAGGGACGGAATAAAAGTCTTGCACCATCTGATGCGTGAGCTGGTGAGAAAAGGAGGAGTTTCTGGTCAACATGAGAGTGAGTCTGCTTCAATCAGCGTTTTTAATAATCTTAAATATCTGCCTAATAGTCTTAGTGATGTTTCCGAGATAGTGCGTAGTTTGAATTTGGGCACTGTAGTAAAATTTCTCGTTCAAATGGCCAAAGCAGTTTTACCTAAAATCTGGGAAATAGCAGAATTATATGCTGCCATAATTTTCAAAGTGCCCGAATCCTTGCAGATTGTGGTAGGGAAAGCTATCAATGAGCGGATGTCCTTTACCGAATTTTGTCAGGCTATTTTGCGGCAAACAAATACTCCAGCAGCCATTGCACAGAACATGAAAATTTTATAAATATTTCAGCATTCTGGAGAATCAATGCAACATTTTGTAAATGAGACAATTAGACTGGTAGAAGTTTTCGGTTTGCCATGTGCGGAAGCAAATTTTGTAGAAATTATGTTTTTTAACTTGTTGACTGAAAATAGTAAATTTTTTACCTTTTTCACAAAGTCGCAAACGCTGTGCGAGTTATTAGCATTGATAATTCCGGTATAATTCAGCAGTTGGCGATTGTAAGCAAAAAATGCATAAGTATGGAACACCTAAAAGGCAGTGTCAAATTTGTTTTCGGTCAAACCACCCGACGAAAAAATGTTTCTATAAAACCCAACAAGGAGAAGGAATATACGTACAGGTAAAGCCGAAACAGAAACTTCCAAGTTTGTTTTCGGGTAAATAACACAATGAGAAACAGTTTTTATGAAAATGCAGTGCGAAAGATAATGTTGGAGGGCAATGCCAGAAGATGATACCATATGTTGATGACCAGTTCCACACAGAAGCAATGATGACGGTTTATCATGACCACCACTCTGCTTAAGAAAAAATATATGATAATTTTGAAAGGTTATATACCTACAGGACGGAACTGAGCTCTAGTGACCAACTTCGGTAGCTGATTTCTTATCAAAGATTACAGAGATGTCGATTACAGACACACATATATACACACATACATATATACACTCTTTAGCCCATATATATTACGAAAAGGGGCACCCTCTCTTGAAAGTGTAGTTGAAGCATATGGTTTTCAATAGTAGCACCGCCTGAATAAAATCTAAATGTCTGAGTTTTTGGATATTACATTACTAAATGACGAAGTACGAAGCACAAAAATATGGACACCAATATCAACACATCCATGAAAAGGGAGGGGTTAGCACTACATTTCTGTATTTAAAAATTTACCTTTATGGCATTGTTTATCCTAGCCAATTTTTAATCTTCTGTACTTGGTGAACAAATGAGATGTGTTGTTTTTTAACCTAAATACCACCATTTCAGAAAAAAAACTTCGTAATGTTCAAAAAACGAATCGCATTATCTGGCACGTAGCAACACTTTTGCTGTTGGTTCATNCATGTGCGGAAGCAAATTTTGTAGAAATTATGTTTTTTAACTTGTTGACTGAAAATAGTAAATTTTTTACCTTTTCCACAAAGTCGCAAACGCTGTGCGAGTTATTAGCATTGATAATTCCGGTATAATTCAGCAGTTGGCGATTGTAAGCAAAAAATGCATAAGTATGGAACACCTAAAAGGCAGTGTCAAATTTGTTTTCGGTCAAACCACCCGACGACAAAATGTTTTTATAAAACCCAACAAGGAGAAGGAATATACGTACAGGTAAAGCCGAAACAGAAACTTCCAAGTTTGTTTTCGGGTAAATAACACAATGAGAAACAGTTTTTATGAAAATGCAGTGCGAAAGATAATGTTGGAGGGCAATGCCAGAAGATGATACCATATGTTGATGACCAGTTCCACACAGAAGCAATGATGACGGTTTATCATGACCACCACTCTGCTTAAGAAAAAATATATGATAATTTTGAAAGGTTATATACCTACAGGACGGAACTGAGCTCTAGTGACCAACTTCGGTAGCTGATTTCTCATCAAAGATTACAGAGATGTCGATTACAGACACACATATATACACACATACATATATACACTCTTTAGCCCATATATATTACGAAGAGGGGCACCCTCTCTTGAAAGTGTAGTTGAAGCATATGGTTTTCAATAGTAGCACCGCCTGAATACAATCTAAATGTCTGAGTTTTTGGATATTACATTACTAAATGACGAAGTACGAAGCACAAAAATATGGACACCAATATCAACACACCCATGAAAAGGGAGGGGTTGGCACTACATTTCTGTATTTAAAAATTTACCTTTATGGCATTGTTTATCCTAGCCGATTTTTAATCTACTGTACTTGGTGAACAACTGAGATGTGTTGTTTTTTAACCTAAATACCACCATTTTAGAAAAAAAACTTCGTAATGTTCAAAAAACGAATTGCATTATCTGGCACGTAGCAACACTTTTGCTGTTGGTTCATNAGAAAAAAAACTTCGTAATGTTCAAAAAACGAATTGCATTATCTGGCACGTAGCAACACTTTTGCTGTTGGTTCATGGCGTTGATGTTTTAAATTAGACCATTTAATACTGGAATGAGTCGTATGTCGTGTGTTATCTATACTTAACCCAACGAAGTATCAATGATATGGAAGTAGTTACAGTGGTGGCATAGTGGCCAGAGTGCTTTGCCTCCCACAGCAGCGAATCAGACTTGATTCACGGTGTGGTTGAAACGAATTTTTGTATATGGTAAACATGGCAGAAGTTGCAAATGGGCAGTGGGTTTTTTTTAAGGGTGCACCCATTCCCTACCATTTCATTTTGCCATTTTTCCATCTCCACCCCAGATCACCTTTATTGGTTTTAAAGACTTCTGCTGCAATTTAAAGACGGTAAGAGAAACACAGATGGCTGGGCACCATTGGCACACTCTATCGGTCATACACAACATGACAGAAACCAGTGCCACTCTATAGCAGATGACGATAGAACCAACATGGAGGACTACAGTTCCACATTCTAGTGTACGATGGAGGAAATAACATGGATGAGGGAAAACAATTGAACCATGGAAGATGGACGGTGGAAACAAGATGGTGACCTGAAAGACAACGCCAGGCACACAAATTCCAAGGTCAAAGGGAAGCAATATGGCGACCAGNGAAACAAGATGGTGACCTGAAAGACAACGCCAGGCACACAAATTCCAAGGTCAAAGGGAAGCAATATGGCGACCAGAAACAAGATAGTGGAAGGAAACAAGATGGCCTCAGTGATATCACCCAATATGGCGGACTGCACCACAGGCCCTGTGCTCCCAGCCCTTGCGCTTGAAGCCCCTATTTCGATCTACTCCCCACCATTGCTAAAGAGGTTATTCTCATTTGAGTCCATGTGAAAACATGTAGCACTATTTGTCTGCATGATAATAAACATGACGAAAAGCCTAAGAATTCCTTACGTAAAAATTGATGTTATTGTACCGCAGCCTTTACGCCGTAAGAAAGTAATACATGAGAATTGTTTTGATTTGATACACCCATCTTGAAGTGGTGTTATTGTCAGATACGTGACATTATTGTCCGCAACTATTGAAGTTGTAATTTTAATACTTTCCAACGCCTACATTGATGATTTACTGTACTCAGTTTTGTTAACCGAGTGTCTTAGTTTTTATGCTATGGAATTAACTGTTGGAGAAGATGTTTGTAGAAGATTGGGAAGAATTGCACCACTAATAGAGGCGAAGTCTGCGGCCTTCCCATGGTAGGACCATGGTGTTTTATTATTTCATTCAAGAATGATTACTTTTCGATGCCGTAGCATGGTTGTGTTCGTCCTTTGGAAATATTAATATTATCCTGATTGGTGGTCACATATTCAATCATGTTTCGCCAATCACCTTTTTAAGTAAAATTTATTAATTGGAGTTATCCAAGGAGATAGCATAAATTTTTTGTCACTCTGAAATATGCAATTTTTTATATGGTGGAGTTTCGTCATTGTCACCGTCAACTAGTACGAGTCATAGAGGAAGAATTCCTTTTGACATCTCTACTGTTGCTTTTATAAGCTGTTCACGATGATGTCCTAGTTACTTTTTTCCTATCTGCCATTTTTTATCATTCCATCATTTTTAAAAATAAATATTGTCATATAAGTAATAAACACAGTGTCGATATTTCACCGGACTCGAAAGTCAACGCCCAAGACTACACTAAAATATATTTATTGAATATTATTCCAAGTGAGAAGGCTTCAAAAAGTGCTCACTTTACCGTGAATAGCCTATAATTAGTATGGATGCAGCCACACAACTTCGTTGGATTGAGAGAGAACTCAGCCTGAATCAAACCAAGTGTACGAAGTCCGACGAACACATACTTAGCGAAAGGAATTCTCCGAGATTCCGTGGTCACCACATCAATTTCCTGGGGTGGCATCTATGAAGTACACCGTGTNGAAACAAGATGGTGACCTGAAAGACAACGCCAGGCACACAAATTCCAAGGTCAAAGGGAAGCAATATGGCGACCAAAAAAAAAGTTAGTGGAAGGAAACAAGATGGCCTCAGTGATATCACCCAATATGGCGGACTGCACCACAGGCCCTGTGCTCCCAGCCCTTGCGCTTGAAGCCCCTATTTCGATCTACTCCCCACCATTGCTAAAGAGGTTATTCTCATTTGAGTCCATGTGAAAATATGTAGCACTATTTGTCTGCATGATAATAAACATGACGAAAAGCCTAAGAATTCCTTACGTAAAAATTGATGTTATTGTACCGCAGCCTTTACGCCGTAAGAAAGTAATACATGAGAATTGTTTTGATTTGATACACCCATCTTGAAGTGGTGTTATTGTCAGATACGTGACATTATTGTCCGCAACTATTGAAGTTGTAATTTTAATACTTTCCAACGCCTACATTGATGATTTACTGTACTCAGTTTTGTTAACCGAGTGTCTTAGTTTTTATGCTATGGAATTAACTGTTGGAGAAGATGTTTGTAGAAGATTGGGAAGAATAGCACCACTAATAGAGGCGAAGTCTGCGGCCTTCCCATGGTAGGACCATGGTGTTTTATTATTTCATTCAAGAATTATTACTTTTCGATGCCGTAGCATGGTTGTGTTCGTCCTTTGGAAATATTAATATTATCCTGATTGGTGGTCACATATTCAATCATGTTTCGCCAATCACCTTTTTAAGTAAAATTTATTAATTGGAGTTATCCAAGGAGATAGCAAAAATTTTTTGTCACTCTGAAATATGCAAATTTTTATATGGTGGAGTTTCGTCATTGTCACCGTCAACTAGTACGAGTCATAGAGGAAGAATTCCTTTTGACATCTCTACTGTTGCTTTTATAAGCTGTTCACGATGATGTCCTAGTTACTTTTTTCCTATCTGCCATTTTTTATCATTCCATCATTTTTTAAAATAAATTTTGTCATATAAGTAATAAACACAGTGTAGATATTTCACCGGACTCGAAAGTCAACGCCCAAGACTACACTAAAATATATTTATTGACTATTATTCCAAGTGAGAAGGCTTCAAAAAGTGCTCACTTTACCGTGAATAGCCTATAATTAGTATGGATGCAGCCACACAACTTCGTTGGATTGAGAGAGAACTCAGCCTGAATCAAACCAAGTGTACGAAGTCCGACGAACACATACGTAGCGAAAGGAATTCTCCGAGATTCCGTGGTCACCACATCAATTTCCTGGGGTGGCATCTATGAAGTACACCGTGTTCGCTTTTACTTTGCGCGGAAGATCTGCTCAACAAAGAGATTGAACTTTTTTTTTTCGTTATCAATGGTGGTATAAAAATTAATAGTAAAAAGAAAGGCTGAGTGATGACTATTCATTTGATTTTTTTGGTAAATTATCTATTAAAATTATTAATTCAGGAGAACATGGAAGAAATTTGTGCTATAATATTGATGGTATGTGTGATCGTTTAATGCTGTTAACTACTAAACCTTAAATTTGTGACCCATCCGGTGCTTAGTTAGGATTATTGTTAAACTGTATTGCAGATAGTGGAAGTATGTAATCGAGTTATTTTGCCGCTGAGGATAGCTTCAGAATNGATTATTGTTAAACTGTATTGCAGATAGTGGAAGTATGTAATCGAGTTATTTTGCCGCTGAGGATAGCTTCAGAATAATTTATAGAGCTATCACTTGTAACGGTAGTATACATTTCTTACCCTAGTTAAGAACTAATTAAAATTAATTATGGNGATTATTGTTAAACTGTATTGCAGATAGTGGAAGTATGTAATCGAGTTATTTTGCCGCTGAGGATAGCTTCAGAAAAATTTATAGAGCTATCACTTGTAACGGTAGTATACATTTCTTACCCTAGTTAAGAACTAATTAAAATTAATTCTGGNAATTTATAGAGCTATCACTTGTAACGGTAGTATACATTTCTTACCCTAGTTAAGAACTAATTAAAATTAATTCTGGTAATTTGTTGCAAAAGTCAGTTACACGGTGCTAGTAAGTACGCAAAAGGACCTACAGGTACTATAGTAGATGGAAGCACTTAGTGCTTTTTTTCAGCATCACTATACTGCTCGNGTACGCAAAAGGACCTACAGGTACTATAGTAGATGGAAGCACTTAGTGCTTTTTTTCAGCATCACTATACTGCTCCATATACTGGCAGTCATATTTTACGAGACCCCTTCGGGTTTTGGTTTGTTGACTATTGAAAATACGTAGTTTAATTTTGTGATATATTTTTTGCCGGGTTGGACTAAATTGTGCATAGAACTCCACCAAATNGTACGCAAAAGGACCTACAGGTACTATAGTAGATGGAAGCACTTAGTGCTTTTTTTCAGCATCACTATACTGCTCGATATACTGGCAGTCATATTTTACGAGACCCCTTCGGGTTTTGGTTTGTTGACTTTTGAAAATACGTAGTTTAATTTTGTGATATATTTTTTGCCGGGTTGGACTAAATTGTGCATAGAACTCCACCAAATTTGATGACCGCCTGTGAGTGTTTCCGCCTTGAAGAGTTTCTCAGTGAAGGCTAGGGGCTGTGGTTGTGTAGTGGTTAGACTAATAGCCTCCCACCTAAGCGAACTGGGTTCTATTCCCGCCGGGGTCACTCCCGGATTTTTGCATGTAGGAATCATGCCGGCCGATGCCGCTGGTTGGCGGCAATTCTTGGGGATTTACCCTTTCCCTCGCCGCGGCATTCCGGCGATGCTCCATACTCGCCAATGAGGAATATTGCCATTAAAAAACCAATTTTGAATTTAATTAGTTTTTTCAGTCGGAAAAATTGCAGAGATGATTATTAATATCAAATTTGCTTCAGCAAAATCTACTATGCTTTCGATATTTATAAACAATCGGTTTGGAAAATATAACAATATTTTGATATAGTTATCAGAAAAGAAATTTAAGTTTCTTATGTTAGTCCAAAACTACGAATGCTTCTTTGTTATATATAAGACAACTATTGAAAAAAAAAAAAAAAATCCATTTTTTAAACTTTAAATTCTGTGAAGAAGATAAACTTGATGAAATGCCTTCTTTAACATCACTTAAACTTCAATTTGTTAATTTTAATGTGTCAATATTGAGTTTTCCATCAATAGTAAGGTTGTGAATTCCTTTAAACTGATAATATAGCGCCATATTTCTCTGAATCGATATTTTAATATGATCTTAATATAATAATTTTATTGAAATGATAATACACAAATTTTGGGTTTTATTTTAATAAGAACATTAAATTATTTTGTAGATTGAGATAACAAAGACTGAAAAGTTAATTTTTATCAGAAGAATTGCAATACCAAAAATTGTTATGAAAAATGACTTTAAAAAAATAAAATTGTTCATTTCTTTTTAACCTTTCTGATAATTTTGTTTAATATTTACTACTCCCTTTTTTAGGATTTAGATTTTACTAATTTTTTTTAAGACTTTCTAATTTTCGATTATTATTTGTCCTCTTATAAATAATTTGTTTCAATTTCATCTGCTTACATCACATATATTGTGCTGTACATTTTGATTGAGATCTATTTTCCTTAATTATTCCAAACTCTCATTACCAAACATTGTATGAAACTTCAGCAGCCACAAAGGAGTTTGTGCAAGAGCAATATGATTATGATGAGTTAAAATAACACGTATGATGTGTGTAGGAAGGCACCTGGAATATATACAGATTTGTGAAATTCAAAATTTAATGTTGGTGTTTTAGATCACAGGCACATGTTTGGGAAATTAAGACCGTCGTTAAACTTACACACAGAGGCTTAGTTAAGACTTAGTTACTTAGAATGTTGGTTTTATACCTAAAAGAGTCAGTGATAGTTGTGGAAAAAAAATTGCTTAATTAATATTATACTAAATCAAGCTTTAATTTTACATATCCTTAAATAATATGTTTGTGGTTTCTTCACACCTTTTAAATCAAACCTTTGAAAAATCACCCGAAGTATGTCGTGCTTACTTGTTTCCTAAATATATCATGTATCATAGGCGTTTTATACCTGCGATAACATAAAAGTGTCTTATTTCTGGTTAACTTGAAATTTTACTTAGATTTTATATATAAGTTATAATACTTCATTTACAATAAATATGAATAAAAACAGAGAGAAAATATGTGTGTTGGAAATACCAAGTATGAAAATGTTCTTATGCGAAATATTATTACACTGAGTGCCAACGAATGCGGTGCGCTGTCCCTTTGATGTAACTTTGTAAGCTTTATTTGCACAACGCGGAAGAATATCCTGGAAGTAGAACATCAGCAGGGCTTCAGAAATGTGTGAAGTAACGGTAAATGAACTATAATAANCGGAAGAATATCCTGGAAGTAGAACATCAGCAGGGCTTCAGAAATGTGTGAAGTAACGGTAAATGAACTATAATAAATGTTATTACCTTTTTAAAAATAGATCTGGGTTATCATAATTTTAATACAAATTACTCTTTAAAATTTTTTACACTTGGTGCATAATTTACAATTAGTCATATTTTTCAGTTTTTCTTTTCCTTGTTAACATTTCATGAATTTTTTTGTAATAATCTACATAATTTTTGTTCCTTCATGTTTTACGAAATTGTTGTTGGTTTTTACAATTTAAATTCAAAGTCTTCTATATATTTATGTTCTTAATATTAAAAAAAAATACATATTTATTATTTCCGTTTATGTAGAAAAAAAGCTAATACTCTGGTTAAAAATTTTTACCCCACCCTGGTCTAAAATCTGTGGTCCAAAATGTTTAGTTTAAACTATCTAGTATAAAATCCGCCGTCCAAATTATCGGTTTAAAATCTCTGGTCCATCGTTGTCCAAAATTTCTACGAATACTTTCTTATTCGTTTATACAAATTTTGATAAAAAATTTATAACAATATTTGTGTTATGCGATTTGTGTAGAATTCGATTATTTTAAAAACATTTTTATCCAAACTATTTGTTTGTTTCAAAATTTGATTATAAAATGATTAATCACATTAGTTCCATTTTTGGATTTTTTTTTCTTCAAAAGTTTAAAATATGAAAAGATTCCTGAGAGAAGACAATGATATATTTAAGTTTCTTCACCAGTCCATTCACCATTGACTTCATGTATATGTGATAATAGGGTGCTCAAACTTTGAGTATGTCATGTAACAGTGAAGTTGTTCAATAGGTCTCTATGCACTGTTCAGTAAATATAACTGTATTTGTTTTTGGTAAACTTTTTAAGCTAACACATATTCCTTGCCAGTAATAAACATAAAAGTACTATTACAATTTTTTCATTGTCTATGGGCTGGATCAAGTTCGTTAATGAATAGAGTTTTTAAATAAATAAAATATTTTATAATTATACCTAATTTTATTTACAATAAATAAAAACGAATTATCTTGACCCAACATCTCACAATAAATTGATATAATTTTCTGTTTACAATTAATGAGTTTATACAATAAAATTTACAGCTAAATCAAATCAATAAATGTAATTAAGTAATACAAATCAGTATCAAAAGACAGTGCATTAAATCTCTTTCAATTTTTTTTTTATAAATTATATGTCCATATTTGACAGTTCCAATACAGTAGAATCAAGATAATTCGTATTGTCGAGGGACTGAATGTTAAATATGAATTATCGAGATATTAAAATTAGCGGGATTACCAATTACCGGAAGGAAAAAAAGAAAAAATACGTAACCATATTAATGCAAATTTACATTCATATGTAATGATAAACGCATGGCTACATATTATGTATACATATATACAATAAATCAATAATTACATCAATTAAAAACACATTAAAAATTTACATTATAAAAATCTGTAATCCTTGCAGACGGGTATTGTTGATGGCTTTGACAAGCATGTTCAAAGCAGAAAATACTTCATCGCCAACGTCTGATTTGGCTAAGAAATGGCGCACGTTGCTGATGTATTGTTTAGCTACTTTAGGTGTAATTATCGGCACATCATCTTCGTCATCACCTTCACCATCAATGTCCTGAGATGCAGTCAAAATTTCGTCATCTGTTAGAATCCCCGCTACCGCTAGGCCATCGTCAAAATGGACGAAATCTTGTTCAGTAACTGCTGATGAAAGTTGCACCTTCTAGAATCCACAATCACGAAAACAGTTTTTTATTGTGCTTTCGCTAACACTTTGCCACGCCTTGTGAGCAATGTTCATGGCTGAAAATAAGGTGATTTTAAGATCCTTCCCATCCTCGATGCTGTCAAGGAGTTGCATCACCAGTTCCTTGCGGTAAAAGGTTTTGAACGTTTTAATTATGCCCTGGTGTAGAGGCTGCATCTTAGAAGTAGTGTTGGCAGGCAAAAACACAACATTAACATGACTGAGCGGTGGGGTGTTGTTGTGGGCCGTACAATTATCCATGAAAAGTAGAATTTTTCGCTGCCTTTTCTCCATATCAGCATTCACTGATCGTATCCATTCCTTGAATAATTCGCCCGTCATCCACGCTTTTTTGTTTGCACGATAGGTCATCGGAAAAGTTTTTATGTTTTTAAAACATCTTGGTTTGGCTGATTTGCCTATCATGAGCGGTCTTAATTTCTCAGATCCATCCATGTTGGCGGCCAACAATATGGTTACACGTTCTTTACTATTTTTTCCGCCATGACACTTTTCTTCCTTAAAACACATTGATCGGTCGGGGAGACACTTATAAAATAACCCCGTCTCATCGGCATTAAAAATGTTGTTGGGCTCATAAGAATCGATTATTTCTCCCAATTCGTCTTTCCACTCAGAACAAACGTCGGCCGATACACTCGCACTTTCCCCACTAAGCTTCTTCAATTTTATGCTGTGCCTTTTTTTAAACCTATCAAACCAACCATCACTTGCACGAAAGTCTTTAATTCCCATTGTTTCTGCGAAAACTTTTGCTTTTTCTCTTAAAATGTTTCCTCCAGCTGGTACATTCGAATTCCATGCTTGCGCAAACCACTTTTTAAAATTCTCTTCTAGTTGTGGATACTCACCAGTCTTAAAGCGCTTTACTTTGCTGTTCGATGTCTGGGAAGCGATTTAGTCCTTGTTCTTCTGAATTGATGTTATTGTGGAAGGAGGAACGTTATAACGTTTAGACACGTTAATTTGTTTATCACCACCGGCCACGGCGTTAATGATTTCTTTTTATTCTCTAATGGAAAGAAACTTATAAGATCTTTTCGGAGGCATGGCTAAGACCGAACTGACTAACTTTTCACTCGCTCTGCTCCTTCCTACCCTCTCATAACCGTAGACTGGACAGCAAGACGCCTCTTAGTTCTGAGAATCACAGACACATCGCCTAACAGCCTACTCGGCGTCATTACCTGCCCTTCAAACCCTCCTACGTCCCTCAGTACCCCTCGGGCCTTTTTTACCCTGCCCGAATTACATAAATCTAGAGCTGGTGTACAGTCTAGGGTTAAAAACATTACGAGTTAACGAGATTTTTAAGTTGGAAATAAGAATTATAAGACGTTTTAGCTGACCTCGAGCACCAAAATAAATAATTATTATAGAGGGGACCGGAATGCATTGTTTTTATACGAATTAAAGGGATTTTCTCAAGGGACCAGCAAATTTGCACGAATTAGCGGGATATACGAATAATCGGGATGCGAAATATCGGGATTTCACTGCATTTACAATAAATTTCATATCTAATGTTTCTTTCAGTCCCATCTCAGTGCAATCCAGATCCCACCAGTGCGCAATGTTCTAGTGTTCTACGAGTGCCCTCATGCACAGTTGCCTTTACTCATCTGGTTTCTCGCCCTCTCGTACGTTCACACCACAAATATCTCGGCCGCCATCGTCCCGCAATCTCCTGTCGTCGCCCTTCCTCTTTGTGGATGTCCTTCACCGCACTCGACTTCGCTCGGTTCTGCACTCAGCAAAATACTTACACCAACAGACTCCTGACCCTGAGGCCACTGCAACATTCATAGAGTCGCAGGCCATCGCTCAGAAATTAATCTAAATGCTGCATTGTGCCGAGGGTACTAGTTCCCACAATATTATTGTGCATCCTTTAAACTCGTCGGCTTCTAGAGCAGGAGGAGGTGGAGGGGCTGTTACACCAGCCAGGTCGGCACTGTTAATCATTGTCCTGGCGTGCACTTATGCCTAGAGGGAGGAGAGGGTACAGGTGTGCCACCACCTANGTCGGCACTGTTAATCATTGTCCTGGCGTGCACTTATGCCTAGAGGGAGGAGAGGGTACAGGTGTGCCACCACCTAGAGGAGCCAGACAAAGCATGGAGCTCGTGCTTCGTGCGTCTCTCGGATCAGGCCGAGTGTTTCTCTTGATGCCAGTAGACACTTATATATGCTCGTCTCCTGCCTCCTGGCTGTTTTCCTTCTCACGAAGATACATATATGCAGCTTCTTCAGTCAACTGGACTTCTCTTGTTGTCTCGCATGTGTTAACTGTGGGGTGACTTCTTAGGTGGCTCGACTCCAGTATCCCTGTTCTTCTTACCATTATATATCTATATCTCTTCTTTCCTTCAGATAGGATGTTGCCTGTAGTTTTGATGGGCATGTGGTTTGGATAGGTATTACTGTGGCTGTCAGTACATGTTATTTGTGCAGCTGTTCTTTGGCCCATTCCTCGAATACTAGAATCGGGTGGCATTCCTGGACACTGGGATTGTAAGTGTTCCTCCTTTCCACAGTTCCAACATTCTCGGCGCCTCCCTCGACGAGCGACAGTTGTGGCTGCCTCTACGGAGTTCAAAAGTTCCCCTACCGCCGCCTCCCGTTTTCTCAACAAGATCTGGGTAGTACTCACATCTAGCAGCCGGGTCCAGCAGTTCCTCTGCGGGCACCGGACTCTCAAATGTCTTTTCCATCCACGCTCCCAACATTCTGGTGGGCAAAAATTGGAATTCCTAGCACAGACTCTGACAGTAATGTGTTTCATTGTGTCCTCCGACTTCCTCAAGATGTACCGGATGCTATCTCCATCGTCATCACTGCATGGGGTAGCCCTTAATTCTTCCCAACTTTCATCACCAAACATAATATGAACCAAAACATCAGGAGCCACAAAGGAGATTGTGCCAGAGTAATGTGATAACGTTGCGTAAAAATTACATATGCTGTGTCAAGAAGGCGTCTGGTGTACATACAGATTTGTGACATTTAAAATATGATGCAGGTGTTTGAGAAAACAGATACATGTTGAGGAAATTAAGACCGTCGTCCAACTTACATGTACAGGCTATATTATGACTCAGTTACTTAGAATGTTTGTTTCATTCCTGATGGAGTCAGTTATCATCCTGGAGAAAATTGTCCAATCAATTACATATTCTTTTTAGCATTTATTATAAATATCCTTTTATAGTCTGTTCGTTGTTTCTTCACACCTTTTGAATCAAACCNATATTCTTTTTAGCATTTATTATAAATATCCTTTTATAGTCTGTTCGTTGTTTCTTCACACCTTTTGAATCAAACCTTTAAAAAATCACTCCATGTATGACATGCTTACCTGTTTCTTAAATATGTCATGAATCATAAGCGTTTTATACTTCCGTTAACATAAAAGTACCTTTTTTATTGTTAACTTTAAATTTTACTTTTATTTTATATATAAATTACAATATTTCATTTATAAGAAATATGAACAAACACAATGAGAAAACACGAGTGTTGGTAATGCCTATTAAGAAAAAGTTCTTAAGCAAAATATAATTAACTAAATGCCAAAGAATGCAGTGCGCTCTCCCTTTGGTGCAATTTTGTGAGCCTTGATTGCTCAAGGCGGATGAATATCCTGGAAGTAGAATTTTAGCTGGTCTTCAGAAAAGTGTGAAGTAACCGTGTAATAAAATTCGACAGTGAACGTTGTAGGGGTATGACCCAACGCGCATGCGCATATCGCCNGTGTGAAGTAACCGTGTAATAAAATTCGACAGTGAACGTTGTAGGGGTATGACCCAACGCGCATGCGCATATCGCTTAGCTATATACAAACACAAGGTTCACAACATAGCACATGGTTATATTTAAAACCAAAAGAAAATCAGTTCATGTAATGAGAAAATTGAAAAACCTTCATTTGTATTAAAAATTAATTGTGAATGTATGTATCTTATAAATACATTTTACTTTATTGTGGCGTGAAAAATTTGTTAGTGACAAAAATTGTGTAATAAAATTTTGAAAGTTTTTTCAAGAATTTGAGGTTATTTTTTGGTATTATTTTATTAAGTTTTACTTCTTTTGGCGCGTTGAGGGTAATTNTTTTTTCAAGAATTTGAGGTTATTTTTTGGTATTATTTTATTAAGTTTTACTTCTTTTGGCGCGTTGAGGGTAATTTAATTATGTTCTTTAATCAAACATTTATAAATTTTATTTAATGTCTTTCTTAGGTAATTTTATCGTTTTTCCTACTTACATAAATTATTCGCATAAGTAATAAAATTTTATTTTAGTTACGCTAAAGTAGTATAACTTCTAACGGGCGTTTTTAAGTACACACACTTTTTTTTTAGTTTTGTTTTCCTTTTTAACATTTTATTCTATTTTTGGTTATAATCTCTGNTTTTAAGTACACACACTTTTTTTTTAGTTTTGTTTTCCTTTTTAACATTTTATTCTATTTTTGGTTATAATCTCTATAATCTCTGCTCCTTAATTTTTTTTACGAAATTGTTGTTCGTTTTTAGAAATTAAATTCCAATTCTTCTAAATATCCTTGTTCTTTATATTTACTAAAATGTTTTTTTCATCCTCTCCGTTTATGTGGTAAAAAATTGAATAACACCAATTCAAAATTTCTGGCCCTTCCTGNAAATGTTTTTTTCATCCTCTCCGTTTATGTGGTAAAAAATTGAATAACACCAATTCAAAATTTCTGGCCCTTCCTGGTCTAAAAACTATGGTCCAAATGTTAAGTCTAAAATATAGAGTCGAATATCTTTCGTACAAATTCTCGGTTTAAAATCTCTTCTCTTTCATAGTCCAAACTTCCTATCCAAAATTTCTTATCCGTTTATACAAATTTTAATTCTTAAAAAATAATAACAAAATATGGGTTTGCGATTTATGTTGAATTGGTTAATTTAAAAATACAATTATACCCAAATAATTTGTTTATTTCAAAGATCGATTATAAAATGATTAATCATTCTCATTAAAATTTGTGATTTTTGTTAACAAAAATTTCAAATATTAAAATACTCCTATCAGAAGATACTGATATATATATATATATATATATATATATATATTAAACTAAACTGTCTTTACCTCTCCTTTCAGCGTGCCGTTATGTGCGTGAGAATATATGGTGCTCAAACTTTGAGTATGTTATGTAACCGTGAAGTTGTTCAATAGGTCTGTATGCACTCTTCAGTAAATACAACTGTATCCGTTTTTGATAAACTTTTTAAGCTAACATATTAGTTTTGCCAGTAAAATACTTAAAATTACGTTAATAAGTAGCAATAAAAATTACGTTGAATTATATGTCTGTATCATTGCCATCACATTGCAAAACAATCATTCAAACCAACAAATTGGCTGCGTTCTTCTCAGGCGTTAATACCCACATTTTCAACACAATCATGAGGCTATCTTGAAAACGGCTAATCTAAGCTAGCCCTGACAGGAAAAACCTTTTTTTTGTTAANTCAACACAATCATGAGGCTATCTTGAAAACGGCTAATCTAAGCTAGCCCTGACAGGAAAAACCTTTTTTTTGTTACTATGCAAATTCTGGTTACTTTTCCGTAACTTAACCTGGATGAGACAAAAATATTTAAAAATTGAAGGCCATGTTTTTAAAATTAACAATTATTTATTTTTACCCTTAATACCGCGACGGCAATTGTTTTAATTGTTTTAATTTACAAAATGATGCAACAGTGGGTACAAACCTAGTTCTCATCAAATGACAGACTTCTGTCTCTGTGGTAACGTGTCAGAAAACTTGCTAAATCAACAGCAAGTCAACATCGGGCCGGCATGTACGTGCATTTGTGAATTACCTAGACGTTCAATTACGTTGCGTTTCAAACCATATAACTTTCATGCATTAGGGNAACTTTCATGCGTTAGGTGAGTGGAGTATAGAGGTTTGGGCTGCTTTTTACACCGATGAAGGTGAAGCGAGGCGAGTATGGACGGGGGAAACTGGAGATCCCCGAGAAAACTCGCTGACCAGTGGCATCGTCCGGCGCGAGTCTACGTGCGAAAATCCGGGAGTGATCCCACCGGGAATCAAATTCGGTTCGCCTTGGTGGTAAGCGAGCGCTCTAGCCACCACGTCACCTCGGCCTCCCTCAGGAATTACTACGCACGCCTTTAAAAATCTGGAAAACAGCTAACCTGAGCGACTGCCGGCAGGAGAACCTTTTTTGCGTAAATGTTCATTTGCCGATTAACTCATCGTAACGATTCAGGAATTACAACAGCGTTTCGAAATTAAAAGGCATGAGAAGGTGTCCACTCCTATTTAGTTTCTGAAGGTGAAATATATTATCACAAAATGCTCTTAGGGATAAGATCTCCCTCTTCATTAACTCATTAAAAAAGGGTTATAATTAAAAATAATTTATAAATGTAAAAAAATGTTTTCATCAATTAGATTTTTATTGTCATATAAATACAATAATTTCGACTATTGAATAAAACTTATTTAAGGCTTAATTGCACGCAGGGAATCCCCTCCTACACTTACACTCAACACACGTTGTCATATTTCTCCTCTGTAAATATATACATGTAGGATATATGTATACAAACAATATATCTGCACTCGGACCAGGTTTATTGACTACCTATTAATTAATTGTGTTTAATTGCTTGATATTCACTAAGCGTCTTTCCTCTACTTGAAAGCATTCAGTCCTCATTTTTTTTCACACCTCGTCGTCATTTATTTTTGAGCCGATGTGGCAGAAATTACAAGTAACATTTCTTGGGTTGTAGGAATGGTACTTGACATGACTGTACATTTCCATAACATTTTATTAATTGATTCCGCAGAGTTTTCAAATTTTAATATCTCGATAAGTTTTTAACTTCAGGAATGGTTATTGTAGACATATACAATTTGACAAAGTATTTTTCATTTCAAGCGGACGATTTCATTAATGAAAATAATTTGCACAATTTAAGAGTCATAGGTATTGGACTTTGCACCAGTATGAAAAACGATAATATTTATTCATTTGGGATGGCCATATTTTCTGGTTCGAACTTCTAAAATACTTTAGAACCTTAGAAATAAAATCTGGGACTATTATACAACTCAACTAATTTTGTTCATCTTAGTTAGCAGTATATTAAATTGTAGCAACTTGAAAACTTTCACAGTTTCAAGGATGAAATTAAGTATTGGTGTTCACTTCAAAAGCGCCTTTTTCGCTGCGGCAATTATATATTCGAGTTAAAATTTCTCCAAGGATTTTTCAGATACATGGTTAAGACATCGCGCGATTATAAAATTGGAGTACCTATGTTCTTTTGAGGTAGAAAGAAGACATCGCAGTGATTTCGCTTGTGTTGAAACCACGTAGGTTGCTCTCTAAAAAAATTCAAACACTTCAAAATACTACAAAAAAGCGTATTTGACTTTAATTCTGATGGAACTATGCCCCTTGAATCAGTAAAATTCTAGTGACGATTTTAGTTACTGATATTCTCTGAATAAACAGCGATTTCTACTTATTTCTTGTGAAATGTACTGGCGTGGTAATAAAACTTCTTTGCATTCCACTTATTCGCCTGTAGATAAAAGCTCGTTTACTGAATATTCGGTAAAGTAATTTCACTAATTGAAATCGCTGATTCAAATTTAGTGTGCATTTTTCTACTTGTGAGCGTAGTAGAGAAATAATTGTTTATGAAATAAATTAAAAATATTTTTAACTCATCCACGCATTAGGTTTAACCTTCTTTTTGTTATGAAAAATTCGGTTATTTTATGTTTATTTCACTGATTATTTCTTGTAAGCTAATGCACAATTTTAGAAACGTATGATCGAAGATAAATATGCTTGTGTACTATGTGTTACACTAAGCTTCAATAAGAAAATTTTAAAAATTCTTCTCTTCCTCTGGGTTAAGAATATCGAAACTCTGGTTATCCGTTTTGACATTTTACAATCACGGTCAAAGAAAAAACTGATATTTACATGTTAAAACTTATTTAACTGGTGGCCGCGGTGGCTGAGCGGTTATCCTGCTCGCCTATCATCAAGGCACACCGGGTTCATTCCCCGGTCGGGTCACTCCCGGATTTTTACTTGTGGGAATCATGCCGGACGATGCTGCTGGTCAGTGGGTTTCCTCAGGGATCTCCCGTTTCCCCCACCCTTTCATTCCGGTGCTGCTCCATACATACCTCAATTACCCTCATCGGCTCTAAAGACCTCGCTGTTAAGAGCCGCCCAAATCTCTTTACTCGCTTCACTGACTTATTTAACTCAGTAGACTCTGTATATTGATTTATATTATGGGTATCATACTGGTAGGACATGTTACGTAACTTTCATTCACTCTTACATTACACCTCCATAGCAAAACATAATTTAGCCATATTGATTCCCTCATATTATAAAAAATCTTGTATCCCAAAGGAATAGTGACTTAGCCTCGCCATTTCAAATGTGGTAACCGTCTCAGACGAGCGGCGAAATACGGCACCGGTTGCAACTATGTAAACATAGAATCAGATAAGGCCTAGATATATTGTAAACTGCACTAAACCGCCATTTCGCGAATACACAGATGGCATCGTGTTTTTGGGACACCCAAGATGACATCAGGTATTGACTGATTCGTAATTTACGGTTTTCAATTTAAACTAACACATTTTGGCATCATTAATCTTTGCATTTAACCATGTATATATACACTGAAGAGCCAAAAAAACTGGTATAGGCGTGCGTATGCAAATAATAGAGGTATGGTTCTATTCAGAGTAACGCGATGCGGTCGGCAGCTAGATCGGTTACTGCTGCTTCAATGGCAGGTTATCAAGATTTATGTGAGTTTGAACGTGGTGTTATAGTCGGCGCACGAGAGATGGGACATAGCATCTCCGAGGTAAGCAATAACATTTGGATGTTCGCGTATGACCATTTCACGAGTAAACCGTGAATATCGGGAATCCAGTAAAAACATCACATCTTCGACATCGCTGCGGCCGGAAAAATATCGTGAAAGAACGCGACAAACGACGACTGACGAGAATCATTAAACGTAACAGACGTGTATCCCTTTCTCAAATTGGCGCAGATTGGATTTGTGAACCGCCCTGAAGGATTCATTGTGTTAATTGCCTCCTGCGTACCTTCAGACATTAGTTGAGTCCATGCCACGTCGTCTTGCGGCACGTCTGCGTGCTCGGGGGCCCTACACGATATTAGGCAGGTGTACCAGTTCTTTTGGCTCTTCAGTGTATATATGTTTATATATATATATATATATATATATATATATATATATATATATATATACAAACACACACACCTTTGCTGCTACATATTTCGTGAACTGTTGGTTTCCGATATGCATATTCCTTATTCGCACACTCGGAACATATCGCATATTTCTTAAGTCTTATATCGCCGCTCCACCAAAGCGAAGAGACCAATCGGAACCGCCTAATCATCTCCAATTTGTTTGGAGTTTCAGTTCAGGCTGACATAACTCGAGAGTGTTTGCAAGCCAAGCGTGGCCCAGCAGTCACGCACTAGTTAATGCGAGTTATGCAAACTAACGTCAAGTGTTTGATAACAGAAGGATTTTTTACTCCTCATTTGTTGTCTTTTTTTTCGCGTCGCGAGAAGTCCGTGGGCGCAACGATAAAACATTCTTCTTGGGTTCTTGTAAGAAAGCACGGCTGTGTTTAGACAACACCACTCAAGAGGGCATGTTGGTGCATGCGATCCCAGCGGAAAACATTATTTCGCGTTCTTGCGATTGCGACAAACCGCGATGCTACGTCCAGGACGTTAAATATTGTAGGCAGTTGTAGTGAACCTTCAGCGACACTGCTATTTGAGTTCGGCGCTCAGGTTAACAACTACATCACATTTAGTCGAAGTTCAGCCCATTGACCACAAGCTAGTACAATTCAACGTGAGTCGCAGTGGCTGAGCGGTTAGACTTCTTGCCTCCCACAAAGGCGAACCTGTCTCAATCCCCGGCCGGGTCACTCCCGGATTTTCGCAAGTGGGAATGGTGCCCGACGATGCTGCTGGTCAGTGGGATTTCTCGGGGATCTCCAGTTTTCCCCGCCCCTTCATTCCGGCTCTAAATACCTCGTTGTTAAGAGCCACCCAATTCTCTCAACTCAACTCAACAACCCAGCTAGCTCTTGACGACAAGTGCTATATTCCCAGCTATAGTAGGAACATTCATATCTACCTTGTGACTGGTTAGGATATACATTAGACTGAAAATCTCCCCTAAGTCGGCTTTCACATTAGACGCAGATGTTAAATGGCTGTTCACGGTACAGCAGTCACGTTTGAAATAAATCTCCGATAATAAAATTTTCACCGCCTGTAAGAACATACATGTACACGCCAGCATTCAGGCACTCAGTTAAGTTGGCAACGAATAACTAAAGTCATTTCCAAAACTTTCCGTTGTATTGTGAGCAAATTATTTAAATTAAACGACTTTGAAATGTTTCTTGTTTTGTTCACTTTGTAGTATGAATTTGCAAATTAGTAGCACATTTACTTTCCGAAACATTCCAATTCCACTTGGATGGCGCATGAATAAAGTGATTAGGAATATTACTACGTTAATTTTGCATATTGCGGAAGGATACAAATTGGGAAGAATATTAAATCCTAAGAAGGGCTACCAAATGGTTCAGTTCACCTTGAACAGAACATAAAAATTAGTATCATATTTTTACCTTCGATGAATGTATTAAGTACTAAATACCAAGTATCACAACGCTATTGGATTCTGCAAGTCTTACTAAGGCCAAATGTACTGTCAAGCCAATGCTTAATAAAAATTAAATAATTCAATGTTTATGTCTATACGATTTTACNCTAAGGCCAAATGTACTGTCAAGCCAATGCTTAATAAAAATTAAATAATTCAATGTTTATGTCTATACGATTTTAAATATAAGATGACCTTTGTTGTAGAGGTTACTAAAGCATAACGCTCAGTCAGTGAGGCTCGTGGTTTGAATCACAGCTAAGCGTTGGATGACTGTGAGAGTTTTAGATTTTGTTTTAAGCAATATTATACTTAAGCTACCCAGCCCCAACGTTTGTCTTCTTACATAATAAAACCTAAAAATTTTAAAGAGCAAAAATCTTCGTATCTCAACATAACAGTTGTTTATTCGAAATAAATTTTCGGCTTTCTATAGCGAATTAAATTTATCTTACCTAAGTTGTACCCCATAACGTTAGTTTTGGGCACTAGGAGTTATTGCTCGTGACTAAAATACGTTTAGAATACTGATTGTTTTATTTATAAGCATTCATTGTGTACACTTATTCAAAAGGAATTAATAAAACATCGCAAGATATTTTGAAACAATCTTCCAATAATAATCTCTTTTAATTCTACAACTAATGGCACCAACGTAGCAAAACGCCTATTTTTTTTATCCGCGGGAAGCAGTTACCAAAAGAAAATTATACTCAAACTAAATATAAAATCTGTCACATTATTTTTTTATATCTGACACTCATATTCACCCGAATAGGAAGCAATTTTTTGGATTACGAACTNCTAAGGCCAAATGTACTGTCAAGCCAATGCTTAATAAAAATTAAATAATTCAATGTTTATGTCTATACGATTTTACATATAAGATGACCTTTGTTGTAGAGGTTACTAAAGCATAACGTTCAGTCAGTGAGGCTCGTGGTTTGAATCACAGCTAAGCGTTGGATGACTGTGAGAGTTTTAGATTTTGTTTTAAGCAATATTATACTTAAGCTACCCAGCCCCAACGTTTGTCTTCTTACATAATAAAACCTAAAAATGTTAAAGAGCAAAAATCTTCGTATCTCAATATAACAGTTGTTTATTCGAAATTAATTTTCGGCTTTCTATAGCGAATTAAATTTATCTTACCTAAGTTGTACCCCATAACGTTAGTTTTGGGCACTAGGAGTTATTGCTCGTGACTAAAATACGTTTAGAATACTGATTGTTTTATTTATAAGCATTCATTGTGTACACTTATTCAAAAGGAATTAATAAAACATCGCAAGATATTTTGAAACAATCTTCCAATAATAATCTCTTTTAATTCTACAACTAATGGCACCAACGTAGCAAAACGCCTATTTTTTTTATTCGCGGGAAGCAGTTACCAAAAGAAAATTATACTCAAACTAAATATCAAATCTGTCACATTATTTTTTTATATCTGACACTCATATTCACCCGAATAGGAAGCAATTTTTTGGATTACGAACTAACGTTTGTAAGGGTACCTGGCTGGCCACAAAGTTCACTTCGTATGTTTTCTCCACAACTGTTCACCTGAGAGAGATACACTAAGGTACGTTTATTTGTACATCAATGCACTCGTGATTATGGTGTCATTAAAATTATAAACACTGAGACGCTTCACACACTTTTTGGCAAATAACATATAACACCCTGTTTTTCAAAAACAGTTCGCAGATTTCAGTTAAACATTCAAAACAGCAGAATTCACGGAATTGTTCTTTCACCTTAAGGAGGTTTTATTATTTTGAATTAAAACCATTTGAATCGATATTCAGTGTGGCATCTGCCTCTTTTACGAATTACTGTACGACAAAGGTGGTATGTTTTCTACCTCATTTTGCATAGGGAATCACCTCACAGCGTTTGTACCTGTAGTTCAGGATCAACCTATACACGTGTAAACAGACGCACAAATACACTGTTTCTTACAAACAGTAATTATTTTTTCGGTGTGGTGCAGAGAAGGCTTCACCGTTTGGGGCTTTTTTATTTAAAATTCTGCCACGCTCATGACCTCTAAACGTCTCTTCGTAAGAAACATGCTTCACAACCAATGTACACGAAGGCGACACTGTTTAGACGGGCTTTTAAAAATGTCACAATTTCTTTTCGTTATACATTTTCAGATACAAATTTCCCGATCATAGCACTTTGTAAGTCAATAATAGTTCACTAACTGTTACACGACGGGAAAAGTTGCATGTTATTTTGTTTTATACGAAAGTAATACTTTCTTTTGTATTTACGTAATGTTAAAAACGGAACTTATCTTAGCCATGGACTGGCAAAAGTATAACTATAAGGAGAGCACAGAAATAAGCTATCACATTTCGCAAGTTTTCTGACTCCGCTTTCAAGTGGTTGCAATCATCTTTTTGCAGTATTATCGATATTTGTCAACATGTTGACCAAGAATATTCAATGTGCAGGCCCTGTTTGTTCTTGTGACACGTTGCCGTTTGTTTTACTCCCGAAGATTCGTAGTGTCTGGGATGTTTCCCTGATTTATTTCCTTTTGAAATGGGCTTTTGACTGAGATGCGATAGTAAATTATTCAAATCAAGTTATCGCAGACATGCATTTCGTGTAAGAGGCCGCTTAATATAAATCAGCAGAAACAAAATATCTCTGCGAGGATAATTTCCTGAAGCGGTACCTACCAAACAAAAATTTTTCCAGTGATTGCATAAATTCTGACGAGAATTAGGGCCTTTAAAATGAAGTTTTAATTAATAGCAAGCCATTTGCTATCCTAAATATTTGTCGGAAAATAGATTTTTAAGAACGTCACAGATAATGTGTGGCATCTGAGCTTTATGAACAGCAGCATTCCACACTTGTTATTGCTTCAACCGCTTGATTCTCAACAGGCACCGATACTTAACTACGATGTTTTTTATTCTAGGCGCAAACTTTTGTACTTACTTTTCATACGTGTACCTTTCGCCAATCCCGAGCTGCTTGTCAACATCATACTTAGGCGCATTGAAGTATTAGATATAGCATTATTTCGTTCTTACACATACTAGAAAAGTTCACCATTAGAAATTGCTGTAGATTTACGGAAACTTGTACGGAGATGTAGAGTTAATTTACGGGAAGGCACTTCGTAATAATGAATAACGGAAATGATCTCCTTAAATATAAAATACGGAAGCTTTTCGTATTATTATGGCTGTGATTTTGAGACACGAATAATGTAGATGACACCTGAAGCGTATAAAATCCCATCTTCACAATACTAATTCGTGTAAAATAGTAGTAGGTGAGTGGTGAACCACTCATAGAGGGTCTATTCGTTGATTCTTGTTCTAATTCTGCTACAGGAAAAAACCGTTTGTATACACAGTAAAAAAAGCACATAACGAAAAAAAAAAAACATTCGTGACCTTATTTTATAAACCGCAAATACAGCAAGTGCTATAACACGACTTGAAACTAAGACAGGCGCGATAATCACTTTAATGTAAAATTCATATTTACAAAATACTTCGTGTAAATATGTGGTAGGTGATTCTTTCAAGATATTAATCGTTAATATTTATATTTTTTTTAAAATCCCACTACAGGACTAAATATTTAAAATTTTTTAATATCTATGTTATACACAGTGAAATACACAATGAAAATAAAACTGTTTTCCTTACGCCTGTTTGTAAACCTGAAATAAAAAAAAAAACAAAATCACACACACACTTACATGACTAGAAACTAATAGGTACATGCGTCATTTCATTTAATTTCGTATTTACAACATTATTTCTCGTAGAAGCGTGAAAGGTGAGTAGTTAATGTATAGGGCTACCAAATTATTTTTCAGAGTTCAAATTCCGCCACCGGACAAAAGTTTTTATTTTTTTTTATAGTCGATTTTATACACAGTGAATTACCTACATAACGAAAGTAAACATTTTTTTGTTACCTCTTTTTATAAAGAGCAGATAAAAAAACTTGTAAGTTTGTGGAGACGTTCCGTGAATTCACGGAGATGTGTGTTAAATTGACGCAGATAAAGTTATTGAAAAGAAAAACAAAGAGACCGTAATTTAATGCAAATGTTTGGATAATTTGTAACCGGTATTTTCCGTAATTTTACGGACAATTTTTCTAACAGTGTATTTATTCATTTGCTCATTGGCTGCTACTACTGCCATAACTCATACTCCTGTTAGACACCGTCAGACGGAGTAAAGCCTATGGAACCTTAAGCGTTTACACTAGGTTTAGAGTTCTGCAAGGCGTGTCAGATTACCGCAGGTCCAACAACACGTGGAACTTACATGTTTTATTATTACGCGGAGTTAGCTACAGAACCATAATGCTTATTGATTATGTCTATCCACATCACCTATCCATAACAAGCGCCAAATGTTAGCCGTGTAAGCAGAAATTGCTTCCATCTACGATTTCGTAACTAATGCATAAGTCGAGCAGGAACTTTTGCCTGGCATGCGCGTTCGTTAACCTATACGTGGTCTCTTGTTTAGAATGTTGGGCAGACCTTAACATCGAGGTCTTGAGACCGGATAAGGTAAAACGAGGTGGATATTAACCAGCGCTGGAATGTAAGAGCGGGGGAAACGGGAGAACACCGAGAAAACCCACCGTCTGGAGCGGGATCGTCTGGCATTGTCTGGCGTAGATGTCTCTTTAAAAGATAATTTAAGTAAGAAAGTTTAAATCAATGAGATACTTCGCTTGCGTACAGAATAAGGCAAACTCGTCCAGCAGACGCTCGGGGTTTTGGAAAAACAGGAGGTATACATTCAGACAAAATGGCCGTATTAAGAGTGTGTGGGACATTCATTAAAGCTGAACTTGTTGTCTGATGTCTATACTCTAAAACCGAAGCAGTTAAAACTGCTGCAAATCTGTGGCATTTTATTTCGGATAGGTTGAAACTGTTCCTCTTTAATCAGTAAAATTCTACTGGTCATTTTAGTTGCTGGTATCCACTGATTAAACAGCGATATCTACAAATTGCTAGTGAATTGCACAGGCCTGATAGTAAAACCTCTGTGCATTGCTCTGATTCATCAGTAGAAAAGAGCTCATTAAGTGAAGATCCAGTAAAATAATGCTACTGAGAGAAATCACTGATTCAGATTTAGACAACCACTGCATTCATAACACCTCCCTTTTCTACTGTACATCTTACCCTCCTACAATAACTTATACAGCTCTTTTACTTTTACTCTAAGACCACTTCTGTTCACATAACATCCTTTGCTTCCACCACCGTTTGCAGATGGTATTGTGGTCCAAGTCCCACAACCTGTAAACCGTTTAAAGTCTTTCAAATCAGAATACACATTTTCTTCAACACTTTCACTGTCCTCAAAACCCTTCAAGTCTTTCTTGTAGTTTTCCACACTATTGCATCTGACTACCCCTCCCCTGTTGTCTTTCCTCATCAAGTAAGGCCATGGTTCACTGTGTTTTGCAACGATAACACCTGGTTCCCAAACTTTCTCATTTCCCATTTTGGTGACTACCCTGTCACCTTACTTTAATTTAGCCTCTTTCTTCTGGACTACCTCTCATAGAAGTGCTTGAACTTATCTTGCCTAGTTTTCATGACTTCAAAGACCCCCATACAAATATTTAAAAGATAATACTAAAAAACTAAAAAACAGCCAACCTAGTTCTTAGTGTTTGCCAACTTTGTGAGAAAATATTTCACAAGAGAGACACGTACACTTTCTTTTGACACGATATCTTTCCTCGCAAAGGAATGTAAATATTTACAGAGTAAGAAATATCTCGATAGGAATGCAAACCTCTGGCAAAACATTTGTCTACAAAGTTGCCAAACTTGGGGCTTGGGATTGCCCTTTCTTGGATTTGCAGTAACCTGTAAATTTAAAATATTTTATTTAACTTTTATTTATATTCCGCGCTTTCTTAACAATAACAAAGAGGTGTTATGCAGTTCTCCATGATTGATTATAAATTAAGTAATAACTTCTAAAGAGTGTTAAAGTGGGACAGATATTTAGCAAAACGAAGAATAGTTTTTTTCCTCTTCCGCTCACTCTACTGTCCCCCACATGTTACGGCAAATATAATATTATGTTATTTTATAAGTGTTGGTAGACCCAAAGAAAAGAGGATACAAATTAAGCTTTACCTTATTTATATTTAACTTATGAAAAATTAATTACTATTTTAAGTTTCAATTTATTAGATATGATGACAAAATTTTGAAAATCGACATAAATATACCTAAAATATAAGGAAAAATCGCAAATGTTAGTTGCAAGAATTCGTTTGGTTGATTGCAAACCCGTTTGTATCTCACATTATATAATCTTGCAGGTTCAGTAACTGTAAATATTATAACATTATATTAACAATTTAAAACTTTGTATCGATTTAAGTTTCTGACAAAAATCTTCGGCACGCTTTTCAAGTTCGTGAAGGGATGAAACAAGAGGATGCTGGTCTCCTAGAAGATCTGGCAGCTCTCCCAAAGGTATGGATCCTTCGTACCCTGCCAACTGGAAGAATGTGCGAAGGTAGATGTGAGTGAAAAAGCTCAAGAATGGATCCCTTCGATTATATTACAATAACATAGAAGTATCTGATGGCTTCAGAGAATACGTTTTTAAACATTTCGTGGGACAAAACTTGTTCTTGCAGATATTAGAAAACATTTTATAGGTCTAGCATCTCAAATCCTGCAAACAGTTTTGACCAGAAGACTTATTTCTTGGCATTACAACACAAGAGGTTAAAATCTATAGATTCGTTACATTTGGTGAAATTAATGTAGTTAAATATTTCAGTTCGCCATAATTCTCAAACGATGAACGAAGAAGGTATAGAATGAACTAGAAGGGACACGTTTTGTTCATAGGAAACATATTTTGTGTTTGTGTTTATATACATACATATATATATATATAAAGAGAGAGGGAGAGAAGTTGGCTATGAAAAAAAAAACATTATTCGTTGTGGATATTCTGAGCCAAGCAGAAGCTACCGTGTAACGCAACTGACATTCCGCCATACGTTTAACTATGCATCGTCATGGTCTTTCAGTGCCTAACCAATGGTAAGGAGGGGATATCTTATATATTAGGCATAAGACGTTCTGATGTGTGTTTTGGCAGTCAACCACAATCGACCTTTTCTAAATTGCTAGTGCAATGACCCGAATTTGCCCTATTCACTATGGTTTGTGGACGGTCGAATTCTCAAAATAGATTTTCCGAAAGGGGTGTCCAGATTTTGAACTTGTAGCCATCCTCCAAGTTCATATTCGCAGATTGCTTGACAATCTACATTGCTTGTAGTAAATTTGATTTCCGTTATTGTTAAGTTTGAAAAAACACATGATAAATATATTCAAATATTTTAATCCACTACATACATTTTGCTTTGTTACTAGTGTCACAAACAGTTCCTCTACAAACATTGATAACATTTNTCATATTCGCAGATTGCTTGACAATCTACATTGCTTGTAGTAAATTTGATTTCCGTTATTGTTAAGTTTGAAAAAAAAAACATGATAAATATATTCAAATATTTTAATCCACTACAGACATTTTGCTTTGTTACTAGTGTCACAAACAGTTCCTCTACAAACATTGATAACATCTTTATTGAACAAGGTCTCAGTGAGGAGTAGATTGTTTGTCTATAAGTATATAGTCTTTTTGATCATGATGACGCTTTTATGTCCATTAAACAATTTTATGGGAAAAAAAACCTCAACAGTGCTGCTAGGTAAGGTATTAATNTAAACAATTTTATGGGAAAAAAAACCTCAACAGTGCTGCTAGGTAAGAACTGTCAATAATGTAAACACGATAATGTTTCTACAATTTCTTATAAAAACTAACTGAAATTCAGTATTCGATATATTTCACACTGTATTCACATAACTCATTATAAGTGGTTTTCCTAATAACGTTGTTTCCAATACTAATTTTAACTATAAGACCTGGTTAATGTTGAGACTCTGGAAATCGTGCAAGAGGAAAAGAGAATTATATTGGAAATTCCTGAACATTTCAGGCCCACAATTACTTATACATTATAAAATATACTGTAGAGTTTCTAAAAAAAAAGTATTAACAAAAACGACTTTGGCACAGGATTTATGGAGTAGGATTCAGGATTCTCCCACTAACTTGCTGGTGGCCGGCGGCCTGGAAAAGCCATGCTTTCGAAAAAAAACCAGCCTGTTTCACCCCAAAAATAACTTCAGAAATTAATTATTTTACCAAAAAATTACCTTTTTCACAAAAAAAATTTAAAAGGAAATATGAGGAAATGAGGAAAGCGTACTCGAAGCTCCGCGATGGGAGAGCCAAAAAGTCCTTATAGGAGCAAGAGGATTCAAGGCTCCCCGAGGTATGAGACACTTAATCCTCACAGCAATAAACTAGTATACGAGGTTCCGAGCCAGTTCCTGCAGATCCTGGGAGGATCAACAGACCTGGGCCCTCCCTCGACCATCATCCTGCACCTACCATATCCTTACCCACCTGCCTCCACCCCTTCCCCTTACCATACCTCTCTTCACCCACACATCACGCCCTCACCGAACCCACCCACTGGTAATCATTATAAAAATTTTTGAAAAATAGAAAATAATTTGAAAAATTGAGAAATATCACAGAAAATCGAAAAATTAATTATAAAAATCGAGGAACATAAAACGTTACCTCTTCTTCCCTTCCGCTCAACCCACCACCCTAACCAATCCCACCCTATATCCTCATTCCCACCCTTATCAGTAATAAAAATTAGAGAACAATAGCAAAAATATCGAAAAATTGATTCTCAATGTTGAGGAACATATAACGTTACCTAACCCCCCTCCGGCGATCGACCCAAAACACCCTACTTGTCAACCGTTACCCGTTGCACCCCCTCCCAATCAGAACAAATTGAGAAAAATTGCAAAAGAAAAAAAATAATTCTTAAAATACAGGCAAAACTTACTTTTATAACAGCGACAACCATACTTGTTGTTGACAACATTGACTTTGACCCCAATGAACGTAAACTCAAAAACTCGATAAATTTTTTTTAAGAAAAGGTAAAGAAAATAGTCAACAGTTGGGAACATATTACATCACTGACTCCGAAACCCACGTTAAAATCAAGTGACCTTGACATTAACCTTAATGACATTAAAAACAAAAATAAAAAAATTTTAAAAACTGATAAAAGTTTAGTAATATATACATTTGATACCACTGGCACCCATTTTGGATGCTGGTGACCTTGACATTATCCCCAATAAATTTTAACTTGGAAAATAAAAAAATGGCCAAAATGNCCCATTTTGGATGCTGGTGACCTTGACATTATCCCCAATAAATTTTAACTTGGAAAATAAAAAAATGGCCAAAATGAATAAATTAAAAAAATTCACTAACGTATTACGTTACTTACTCCAACCCATAATATTGGATATTGGTGACTTTAAACTTAGTGCAAATGACCTTGAAAAGAAAAAATCAAGAGAAAAATGTTTAAAATCGACGAACACGTGATGTTACATGAACATATTATGTTACTGACTACGACTTCCCTGTTAGATGTTGGTGACCTTAACCTTGACTTCAATAATGGTTAACACGGAAATCAAGAATAAATCGCGAAAAGTCTAAAAAAAGTGTAAAAAATCGGGGAAAATATTACACACCTAATGTGAAAAACCAAGTAGGATGTATGTGACACTAAAAAATTGATTCTCATAAAGATGGCAGAGCACAGCCATTCCCAGGTACGACGATTAGCAGCTGACTGAACTCCCACCTCTATATTTCATTGGATAGTCAATAAAGCAAATTATTGACTTTTCGTAACACACATATGTACATGCCACCTAGCCCACCACCTGATCCCTCCAACAATAACTCGTAAGAGCCCATCCCCTCACCTCATACGCTCGCCACGAACCACATGACTCTCCACCCCCTTTTCTGTCCAATACCCAATTTATTCCTGAAGAGACTGACTCCACCCAAGACTGGCTCCTGCCAAGACCAATTCCTGCAAAAATGGCTAGAACAGTGGGATCATGCAACAGAACATATGAACCACCTATACCAAGAGCCGATGACGTCATATCCATAAACAAGTCACCTAATATGAATATCGGTTCTAACCTCTATGCACAAAAGTACGGCAAAACTATGCAAAAAACTTCACAAATAGTTACAAATCTTCGTACAATTCTTCGCAAATATTCACAAATATTCGCAAATCTCCATAACATCTTCGCAGTTCTTCGCAAAATATTTGCAAATATTCACAAATTATCGCAAATCTTTACAAAATCATTACAAATATTAGCAAAACATATCACCTACTGCTAACCATACCAAAGGACCATACCAGTCGGCCAGACCAACTGTTCAACCAGACAGATGAACCATACAAAATTGACCATACGAACAATCCATACCAGCCCATCACACGAACCCACCATTCCAGCCGATCATANATGAACCATACAAAATTGACCATACGAACAATCCATACCAGCCCATCACACGAACCCACCATTCCAGCCGATCATATCAACAAACCATAAATACTGTCCATATAAACAATATATATCAACCCACCACACGAACTAACCATTCAGGCCGACTATATGAACGAACCAATCCAGGTATCCATACAAACCAAACATACGAATCAACCATACAAAACACCAATTCCACCTAATCAGACCCACAAATCAACAAGACCGACTGGGGATAGCAATGAGCAAGACTATCAGTATGAACTGGCCATACAAGCCAGACATACGATACCACTATGCCACCCANATGAACCATACAAAATTGACCATACGAACAATCCATACCAGCCCATCACACGAACCCACCATTCCAGCCGATCATGTCAACAAACCATAAATACTGTCCATATAAACAATATATATCAGCCCACCACACGAACTAACCATTCAGGCCGACTATATGAACGAACCAATCCAGGTATCCATACAAACCAAACATACGAATCAACCATACAAAACACCAATTCCACCCAATCAGACCAACAAATCAACAAGACCGAATGGGGATAGCAATGAGCAAGACTATCAGTATGAACTGGCCATACAAGCCAGACATACGATACCACTATGCCACCCANTGGGGATAGCAATGAGCAAGACTATCAGTATGAACTGGCCATACAAGCCAGACATACGATACCACTATGCCACCCAAACAAACGAATTCACCATACGAGCCATTCGCACATACCAGAAGTTCATTTGAAACAGTCATACCAATCATCCATATGTACCACTAATACCATCCGGCCATATGAACCAACCATTCCAGGCAACCGTAACAACCAATTTTACGAGCCAACATACAAGCCAAGTGTATCATCTTAAGATACAAAACAGTCATGAAAGTCAACCACACCCTCAAAATATACGAACCTCCCAAAACAAATGTCCATTCCAGTCATCCAGTCTAACTACCATCAAGCTCAACTATCCATAACAATTGCTAATACCAACCAACCAGTCGACCATATGAACCAACCATACCAGCTGGCCATACGAACAGAAAATATGAATCATCCATACAAAACACCTAATCCACCCAACCAAACCAACAGCTCAACAAGGCAGACTGCAGATACCAATGGACAACACCGTCCATACGAACTAACCTTAGCAGCCAGCCATACGATCCAACCATGTATCCCATCCATACGCTTAGATCATACGAACAATCCATACATACCAACCATACAAAAGATCCATACCAGCCATCCACTTGAAATATTCATACCGAACATTTATATGAACTGCTCATTCTAGCCAATCATACAAACCAAATATACCAGACATATATTAGAAAGAACCACATGAGCCACCCGTACAAGCCAACGATAACAGCTTAAAACACGAAACAATCATGCCAGTCAATCTAACCTCAAAACCATTCGCTCCATCCATACAAAATGGCAATTCCAACCAACCAGTCTAACGACCTGTATAACGACCATCAAGATGAGCCAAACCTAACAACTGTTAATGTCCACCCAAACAAACTGAGCATTACAAGCAGACAATAACTAATGTTAAAACCAGCCTACCAGGCCAACAAACCAGACCAACCATTCATACCCACCATCCATACTTGCCAACGACTGACTGCTCCCAAGACTGACTCCAATCAAGAATGGCTCCTGACGAGACCAATTCCTGCCAAACTAAATATAAAAATGGACGAGACATTCCATCTACCATCAGACGATGATGGCAAATATTGTAGTAACTTCTTGATGAAAAATCTTCTCAAACCTTCGCAAAATCTTAGCAAAATGTGTCATGTACAGCTAACCATACAAATAGATCATACAGGCGACCAGACGAACCGACCGACGAGACGAACCGACCGACCAGACAAACCGACCGACCAGATGAACCGACCGACCAGACGGAAAAACAATATAGACTGAACAATACTAGCTGCCCATACCAGGTGGCTATACCAGCCATCGAGGACATTCAATCAACCAACTAGACCAGCCAACCACATCGACTAATTATACTATCCAAGGACTGACCCCACCCAAGGCTGACTCCACCCAAGTCTGACTCCTCCCAAGAGTGACTTCGCCCAAGACTTCTACTGAGACCGTCAACTTCCAAACTGACTAAAACACTTCGCAAAAAATTCGCAAAATCTTATAAAATCTTTGCGAAAATGTCGCTAATCTTAGCAAAACCTTCGCAAAACTGCAAAAAAATACTTCGGACGAACTTCGCAAATCATCTCACCCACAACTGACCATACTCAAGGACCATACCAGCCAACCATACCGACCAAACATATTTCCAAACGACTGACTTCACCCGATAATGGTACTGTGAAAGACAGGCTTTTGTCAAGACCAGTTCCTGCCAAACTTTTTAGAACAATGAGCGAAACCAAACAGCAAAACCAGCTGGCTATACCAATCACCCATGGTAACAGTTGATGACATCCAATCTCGAAACATGTCGTGTATACCTACTCTAATTCCTAACATTTTCAAGCGAAAGTACGCAAAACTTCGCGAAACTTCTCAAAAATTCCATAAAACATCTATGCCACTGCGATTATTGAGCCAATTNACTTCGCGAAACTTCTCAAAAATTCCATAAAACATCTATGCCACTGCGATTATTGAGCCAATTGAGAATTGAGTATCGGAAATTATGATAAGCGCTTCACGAATCATGCCGCATACCAATATGTGAGTTACATAACATTCCTCAAAGTATCCTGCAAACAATGCCGCAAACCATGATGAGAGTTACCAAATATTCCTAAAAGTATGACGCGAGCCTCATCGTGGTATCATGTGACGAGGCTCAGTTTGCCGATGGACGAATTAATTCTCCTCGACAAAAAATCATGAGACCTCATGGTGAAGATGGAGGAGATGCCTCCTTCTTCAGCTTCTTCATCTTGGACGGAGGTGAGGTCTTAAATATTTTGTGGAGGAGAATTTTTTAAAAGATTTTTTTGCAGAGAATGATGAATTTTTGGGAAGGGTTCTAGTCAGTTTGACAGGTGGTCTCAGCAGGAGCCAGTCATGGGTGGAGTCATATTCTCTGAAGAGTCATTCTTGGAAGGAGTCATTCTACAGAGGAGTCATTCGTGGATGGAGTCAGACTTGGGTGGTGTCAGTCCTTGGACAGTATGGTTGGTCGATGTGGTAGACTGGTCTGGTTGGTTGGTAGGATGGCCTCGATGGTTGGTATGGTCGTCTGGTATGGGTGGCTAGTAATGGTCAATCTGTATGTTTGGCCAGTCTGGTCGAGCGCTTGGCCTGGTCACCTGTATGGTCCATTTGTATGTTTATCTATAGGTGATACATTTTTCAATGTGGTGTGGAATTTTTGCGAACATTTTGCAAAGATTCTACAATGATTTTGTGAATATTAAGTTAAGATTTGCAAAGATTTTGGAGAGATTTGTGAAGATTTTGCGAAGATCTTGAACGAAGAGTTTACTACGAGATTGGCCCTCATCGTCTCTTGGTACAGATGAAAGGTTTTGTCCATTTTTCTAGTCAGTTTGGAAGGCATTGGTCTAGTCAGGAGACATTCTTGATTGGAGTCAGTTTTGGGTACAGTCAGTCGTTGGCTAGTATGGATGATCGGTATGAATGGTTGGTCTTGTTGGTTGGCCTGGTCGTCTAGTGTAAACCTTAGTTATTATCTTATTGTAATGGTTAGTTTGTATTACAGGTCGGCCTTATTGGTTTTTGTGGTTGGTTGATCTTGACAGTCGTTTGGCTAGTTGGTGGGAATTACAGTTTGGTATGATTGGCTCAAATGGATCAGAGGCAGCATTGACTGGCATGACTCTTTCGTATTTTAAGTTGTTATCGTTGGCTTGAAAGGTTGGCTCATATTGTTGGTTCTCACTGATGCCTGGTATGGTTGGTTCGTATGCCTGGCTAGTATGAGCAGTTCGAATGTATGTTTGGTATGACTATTTCAAGTGGACAGCTGGTATGGATGATTTATATGGCTGGGCTGTATGAATTGTTTGTATTGTTCCTTCGTATGGTTGGATGACTCTGTCGGATCATATGCCTGGCTGGAATGGTTGGTTCGTAAGAACGGTCTTGCCCACTGGTGTCTCCAGTCCATCTTGTTGGGCTGTTCGTCTGGTTGGACAGAATGTGTATTTGGTATGGGTGATTCGTATGTTCGGTTGGTATGGTAGGTTGGTATGGTTGGTTCGTTTAGTCGGTTTTAGCAATTGTTATGGATGGGTGAGCTTGATGGTCGTAAGACTGGACAACTGGAATGAACATTTGTTATGGGAGATTCTTATCATTTGGCGGTGTGTTTGACTGTTATGGCTTTTTCGCATTTTAAGGTGGTCTTGTTAACTTATATGGTTTACTGGCATGGTTGGTTCTTAATGTTGTCTGGTATGGTTGGTTCATATGGTCATGTAGTATGAGTGGTACACATGGATGTTTGGTGGTTTAAAGTGAACTTCTGCTATGTATGAATCGTATGACTTGTCTGTACGGATGGTTATTATGGTCCATTCATATGGTTGGGTTGCATGGTCGGTTCTTATGGCTGGTGTGCATGGCAAGTTCGCATGGTTGGTCTTGCTCATTGGTACCCCAGTCGGTCTTGTTGAGTTGTTGGTCTGGTTGGGTGGAATTGATGTTTGATATGTATGATTCTTATGCTCGATTCGAATTGTTAGATGGTATGGTTTTTTCATACGTTCGGCTGGTAAGGTTAGTTCGTATGGTGGGTTTGTATAGATTGTTCGTATGGTCAGTAGGTATGGTCCGTTCATATGGCTTGCTGGAATGGCTGGTTCGTGTGATGGGCTGGTATGTTTGGTTCATATGGCCAAGTCTCTATGGTTGGTAGGTCTGGTTGAATGGTTGATTTGGCCTTACATTATGGTCCTTTGGTATGGTTAGCTGTAGGTGATATGATTTGTGAAGATTTGCAAAGAATTGAGAATATATTATAAAGATTTGCGAATATTTGCGAAGACATGCGAAAAGTTTGCTAAGATCTGAGAGGATTTGATTTTTTTTGTAATGTTGTTCTATACTTTTGTGTGAATATGATAGCAATAAGATTCGCATTAGCCGACTTGTTTAGAAATTGGGCATCATCGACTGTTAGTATAGATGCGTGATATAGTCGGTTTGTCTTGTCCACTGTTTTAACATTTATTGCAGGAATTGGTCTTGGCAGGAGTAAGTCTTGGATGGAGTCAGTCTCTATAGGAACTAACTGGGGATTGGACCATAACGGGGTCGGAGAGTCGTGCGGTTGGATGATGGCGAGGGTGGGGGTAAAGGGACGAGTTAAGACGATTTGTTGCTAGGGGTCATGGTATGCGAGGATGTTGATGTCGGCTGAGCTATATCAAGTAAATGGCGAGGGAAGTGAAGCATCGAGAGGCATGTCGGATGTTTTGGGGTGGTGTTGGAGTATTTGGGGTGGTGCGGAGGGGATACGTGTGTTATGATAAATCAATAATTTGCTTAGGGGGTCATAAGACTTATCGGCAATATAGCCAAAGAAATATAGAGGTGGGTGTTTAGTTGGCTGCTGATCGTCGTACCAGGGAGTGGCTGTGCTCTGCCATCTTTACGACAAACGAAATTTTAGGTTCATACACACCCAAGTTGGTTATGCACATTAGGTGTGTAATTTTTCCTTTATTTTTTTACAAGTTTTTAGATGTTTCGCAATTTTGATTGATTTTTCGAGTTAAAGGATAAGGTTACCAGCATACAACATGGAGTTGTAGTCAGAAATACCATGTGTTCGTCCATTTTTACGAGTTTTATCCGATGTTTACATTTTTTCAATAATTTTTTTTGTTTTCAAGGTTATTGCGACTAAGGTCAACGTCACTAACATAAAACATTATGTAACTAACTTCGGTAGTAATTTACATAATATATTTGTCAATTTTTTATATTTAATTCGATTTGACAATTTTTTTTTTCAATTTAATTGTGTTTAAGTTTATTGGTGTTAAGATAAGGTCACCAGTATCCAACATGGGTGCCAGAGCCAGTGATGTAATATGTTCTTAAATTTTTATGTATACCCTTCAATTTGATAAAAACATTTTCTCGATTTTTTGAGTTCAAGGTTATTCTGGTCAATGTCAAGGTTGTCATAAACCAACCTGATGGCCGCAGTCATCAATGTAAGCTTTTCCTCTATATTAGGAACAGATTGTTTGATTTNGCGACTAAGGTCAACGTCACTAACATAAAACATTATGTAACTAACTTCGGTAGTAATTTACATAATATATTTGTCCAATTTTTATATTTAATTCGATTTGACAATTTTTTTTTCAATTTAATTGTGTTTAAGTTTATTGGTGTTAAGATAAGGTCACCAGTATCCAACATGGGTGCCAGAGCCAGTGATGTAATATGTTCTTAAATTTTTATGTATACCCTTCAATTTGATAAAAATATTTTCTCGATTTTTTGAGTTCAAGGTTATTCTGGTCAATGTCAAGTTTGTCATAAACCAACCTGATGGCCGCAGTCATCAATGTAAGCTTTTCCTCTATATTAGGAACAGATTGTTTGATTTTTTTATGTTGGTCTCAAATTTTTATGAGTGGGAGTTGGGTAAGTAAGGGTAAGGGTTGTTGGTTAGGGTGATGTGGTTGAGTTTGTTGGGGGAGGGTGGTGTAACACTACATATTCCTGGATTTTTATTATAATTTTTTTACAATTCTTGCTGTTAGGATGCTGACTAGGATGTGTTTAGGTGTGGGCGGGAAAGGGGGTGGTTATTGATTAGGCTGATGGTGTGAGTGTGGGGTAACAGGTTCCTCGATTTTAAAGATATTTTTAGATTTTCTGCGATTTTTCTTGATGTGTAGAAATGATTGGAATTTTATCGCTGTTTATAATAATTACTAGATGTTGTGGGGCGTGTAGGGGTGAGGTGTGGGTGAAGAGTGGTGTTTGGAGGAGGAGGGGAGGAGGTAGAGAGTAAGGATGTGGTAGCTGCGGTATGGGGGCCGGGGAGGGTGTCATGTCCACTGATCATCCCCGATCCGCTGGACCTGGCTTGGAGCTTCGGATCAACCTTTACTGCTTTGAGGATTAAGTGGCTCATTCCGCTAAGATCCTCTAATCCTCTTGCTCGTGTGAGGATTTTTCGGCTGTCGCATCGCGGAGCTTCAAACCTACTTTCTTCATTTTTCAATTTTTAAATTTTTTTTATTCTAACAAGTTGTTTTTTGGTAAAATAATTAATTTCTGAAGTAATTTTTGGGTGAAATATGACATTTTGCTGTTAACATGGCCGTCCTAGGCTGTCGGCCGCCGGCCGCGACTGCCTCGATAACGGAGTTGGCAGGCGAATCCTGAATCATACTCTATGAATATTGTACCATAGTCATAATTTCATATCTGCTTTTGTATCTGTAGCTAACACTTTAGTTAGTAATGAGTCGACCTTGCAAGTAGCTTTATACTAACTTTCTTCTGGCTAACCACATTACTTCCCTCATTTAAGTATGAAGTGTGCGACATTCGCTGAAATTGGATACGTAATAAAAGCTATCAAAACAAAATATCTCTCTAGGTATGACAAAATAAGTCCCGTTTTAGTTTAAAAATTTTCCATTCATAACTAGGATTCCTTTAAGGTAGAAGTAAAGGGAATCTCCTTATAGGGATGCAACCAGTAACACAGTAAATGCACAACTTTTTAGTGTACTTACAGACTTCAAAAATTGTAAAAAAAATTGGCTTGAGTTTTATATGAAATATTAATATTATATGCTATTGAATGTAAAATATGTCACCGCTGTAAGTCTCATTGATGGGTAAATTAATTAATGAATAATTAGAATGTCCATTTCTTACCGAAGAATGGGGATATTTCCTCTCTGGATAAATAACAAAATTGATTTGATTAAAACACACCTCATCTAAGCAGGTTAGCAGTTTTTTGTATGCTTTTGCAAGATAAAATATTCGCATAACATTTTATAGGTGTGCTAAAAGTTCAGTTTATGAAAATAATTTACAATACATATTACACCTGTTGACTGGATAATTTATTTTTAAAATTAAAAATAATGTCAAATACAGCATTTTTTTTCGTAATAAGTCAAATATATTAATGTATAATTTCATGTAAATCAATCGCAGTAACGATAACATGTCAAATAATCGTACAATATTGGAAATACAAAAAACGTTCTGTAATATGCTTAGGAAGCTGCTGCCTTCGTTGTACAGTGGTAGAAATTGGAACTACGTGAAAATGTTGAAAGATGAATGAACAGGCAGGGCGAGGTGATGATGTGCGCGATAACAGACCTGGTAATGGGTTGTGAACAATTGGAAGAGGACTGAGCACCTGCCTACCAGCAGAGGCGGAGGGGACGCGTGTCTGCCTGGGTCTCTGGCTATCGCCACGAGCATTTGCTGCTGCCTATACAAATGACAGTGATGCAAGTAATGCGATCATGGGCAACCGACCATTGCAGGTCTTTGTTATTATGCCTGTTGCCATGCAGCCAAAAACATATTCTTTTACTATGCAAATGGCACGCATTTCACTCATCTCAGTTTGAAACTGTAATTTGAATTTGTAATTACTGTAAACTTACAATTACGGAGGTTGTCATGGGTAAATCACAATAAAATATAGTTACAGTACACAACAAATTTTTAATGTATGTACTTGTCTATACAATGGCATTTGAAAGGCATGGTTATGTGTAAAATCGATGAAAATGTTATTGAAAAGGAATAATATTTTGTGAACGATTAATAAAATTTTCATCTTATCGTCCACGCAATTAATGAAAAAATAATAATTTTCTGTACGTCTTCCTCGAACTCACTTTCTTCATAGAGCTGCAACTAAATGCACAAAAAATGCATAGCATACTAAACTATATTAGACTAGCTGTCATAATATAAAGGAAAATAAGTTGTATTTATTTTATTGATGGTATTAAATGTGTTAAAGTAATGTGCGTATTTTATTAAAGTCATAGTATTATAGCCTGAAAGTATTGTAAACGTATCATATAACTGATAAAAAAAATATTTTTGTGAAATTTTGAATTTTTATTTATAANGCCTGAAAGTATTGTAAACGTATCATATAACTGATAAAAAAAATATTTTTGTGAAATTTTGAATTTTTATTTATAATACGCCATAATTTAAAATATCTTCAATTATCCTTTTTCTCATGTAAGAATATAGACATTACTATTTACTTCTAAATTAAATATTTTGGAGAATATAAAGTGACAAAATACGTATATACTCTCTTCAAAGAGAAACCAAATACGCGTTATTTTCATATCTTTAACACGCCATGTAAGATCTCTCAATGTCAGAAAATGGGAAGGAGAATAAAAATGTGTTGTGTGCTATAATAACAAGCAATTAAAAGTATGCTCTTCCAAGCAATCAATTCTTTATTGACATTTAAAATATGAATAGCTCTTTTAGTCATAATCTATCTCTGAACCTGTGGCATTTTTCTATAACAAGTAAAATATGAATTCACATTTTGATCTTAGAAGCAGTAAATTCTATAGTGATATTAAAAAAATTAATTGCTCTTTTAGTCATAATCTATCTCTAAACCTATGACATTTTTCTGTGACAAATAAAATATGAATTCGCATTATAAAATATATGTGTTTTAAAAAAAAANTCTAAACCTATGACATTTTTCTGTGACAAATAAAATATGAATTCGCATTATAAAATATATGTGTTTTAAAAAAAACTTGTCACCCTTATATATGTAGTTATACATATTTCATACATTCCTTTTATTGTGACTGTGGGTTTCTGTTTTGTTAATTTTTTGTGGAATTGTTGACAATGTACGCAGGTATTTCTGTAATTGCAAAAAACTGAAAAAAAATTTTTATTAAAAATATTATAATTGAAGTTTTTCTGCACTATACCAAATGTTTTCAAAGTAATATAATTCAATAAATCAATTTCCGAAGAGTTATCATTACCAAAATAAAAGCGGAGAAACAAAGGAACGTAGTTGGTCTGTGCCCTACAAATTGCAAAATTGTATAAAGGAAATTCTACATTTTGTAATTTAATGTTTATTCCATTTCACGAACGAGTGCACCTTTCTGATAGCCAGTGTCTATTGATGTATCATAAATTATATGAACAACATTCCACCTAGAATAACTTAAATCAGCCGATGTACATCACCTCAGCTGCATTAACTATAGCTCCCTGAAACATTTTTCAGACTAAAAAAGGTCACATATACTACTTCTAGATGCATGTCACCGATAATAACGGACTCCTTCCAAATTCCTAACATGATGTTCAACAATTTTCTGCCAACGTGACGTCATTGCATAAAGAACTCGTGCTCCTGGCCTCTTTGCAGGCAGTCAGTGCAGAATATTGGCCGGAAGTAGAATGATGCAGGTGCCAAACAGATGCGTCTTCTTGTAGGGATAAGAACTTCTTGTTTGCTCATACTGCGCATTGTAGAGGTATCGGAAAGTGGCCTGTTGAGAATGTATGTTGCGGGGCACAGCCACGGGCACCATTTTGGCTGTGTTACGGTATCAGACTCCATGTGTGAAGGTTAGCATGAAAGAAATAGACGAATTGCTCTATTATACCAATAAAAACAAAAAAAATATCGCATGGAAATAATAATGACAACACTTATAATTTTTTTTTCATTATGTATTAAATGATTTACAATATCTTACAAAACATTCAAATTAAAAAGTAATTTTTTTGGATATTTTTAGTTTTACGTAAGAGTGGTTACAATCCCGAACTGATCATCAGAAACTTTTATTTTATTTCTTAATGCCTTACGGAAGCTTCACGACGTATCTCGCTAGTGTATATATTTTATTTTCAGCGTTACATGTACAGTGTGTTAATTATCAAACAATTTTTACTGTCTTCAGCAAACACACCCTCTGATTTTATTGTACAGTACTGGCCCACAAAGTAAGTAGAGAAGGATAAAATCTTTTGTCATGTACAGTATTGATAGTCCATTCATTTTATTTATTTGTATTTTTATTCAACGACAAAATAAGACATATGTTCTTTCATTTTACATTAAAATACTTTCGAACCAGGCGGCTACTATTTTTCAATTAGCGAGAAAATTTCAACTCCATATTATTTAGGGCCATTTACTACCTATTAACAGAAAAGTTTTTTTCATACGTTCAAAATTCAAGACACGTTTTAAATGCTTCGGTATAACTATTTTAAAAATGTCTTCAGGCTTATTTAAAAACTTTGAAAAACTGAAAATGTTACATCTGATTCAGTATATTTTTTGGTGTTGTCAGATGGCTATGTCGGAAATGTTATTGGTTGGAAACATACATGCAAACAAGGTTTACGTATGTATAGATGCAGACATACGTCCATGTAGGTAAATACTTGTATCACGCACAACTGACACACATAACAGTACACATAAGAATACACATACCACATAAGACTACCTCTTCAAGAAGAGGTATGCGAAGAAAATAAGCATGCGATAAAAATACTGCTTCTTCCCGCGCGTTACATAACTGAAGATCACTATCAGTTTATGCGTTTTTCGTAGCCTATAATTACCTCTCTCACTTGTAATATCAAGCGTTCTCGAGCTAGAATTACTTAACAAAGCACTTCCAGAAAGCCTTTCCAAATTCCATTTCATACTTTTTAAAAATGTGAGACAAAAAAAAAAGCTGTTTTCACTAGGCAGCGAAAATGTAACTTAGTTGATTTACAAGAGTCACGTGATTTAAGTAAATTTTTTAATTTTCTGTCTACAAACGTTTTGTGAAGCTATTTGTTCTTTAAACTGTTTACGTAAATAACCACCTGCTTTTCATATAAAGTAAAATTAACTTACTGAAATAATAAGTTAAAATACATGAAGTAGCAAACTGTTACTTGTTACTTCGAAATAAAATTTTTATATTAAAGCCTGACGTATTTTTTTGAGCTCTAACAGCTCAATTTGCACTTCAGCAAATATGTACATTGTAACTTATAAACCATTACATAAGTAACTCATTACTATGCCCGGGGCAAAGGAATTAATTTTTTAAGTTAGAGGTAAACAAAAATTACGAGGAATACTATTTATTTATAAGTCTTTTATTTGGTGGCTAAGTTGAGGCAGCAGCCTTGTCTTACTTACATACTTCTAAACCCGAATATAAACTTTGGATTTATAGTGCACAGAGAAAAACAAAGTGTTACATACACATAATGCAATAAAAAACGCTCCAGAAGTTTGTAGTTATAAATTTTTCAGAACCTTATTATGAGGCAATTTTAATCCTACATTTACAGATTTAAAATATGGCAATTAATATTTTCACATTCAAGCTAACACAAACAAGTAACATAGGTTTCTCGTTAAATATAACCAGCAATTTAAAGTGTTACACTAGCAGGTTACATGAATAAATATATTTTTGTGCACGATTTTGTCTGGTAGGGCGCTATCGTCACTTATACAGTCCATCAAATAAAATCATTCGTTGCTACGAAATGTTTTGCGAAAAATTTTTATGTAAAATAAATATAAAAATGTTACCAAAATTCGTATAAACACATCGTTAGAAGTGCTACTGCATCAGCAGATAATTAGACTAAAAACCCCGGCCGATGTTTTTTAACAACATTTTCTGTACATTTCTAAATACAACATTTTTTTTGCCANCGGCCGACCATAATGATAGAGCATGAACAGCTCCGAGCTCCGATCACATATTCCATTGCCTCAGACTTCCCTATTTCCTTCTACTGTCATGACATCCAGCGTGCTGTAGTCTTTGTGTTCAGCGACAGTGATAACTCCCTACGATAACA
>NQII01000016.1:0-12843 GCA_002778355.1 Clitarchus hookeri
CTGTTCCCACGCACGAACCTGTATATCAGCTGGGAATAACATAGATACCGACATACTGCACAAAAAAAAAAAAGACAACACTGAAAAATACCACGAGCTTCCCACGCTATAGTTTGAAAGACTTTGCATAGTGGCCTGAGCTACCTGAAATACGGATAAACGCCACACAGGTAGTGTGCCATAAAGCCACTAATTTCCAGGGCAACAACGCTGTCTAAATAGCAGCACTATTAGTGACATCATTAAAAATAATTAATAATTGCAATATTTTGCGACCTAAAATATTGTTAAAATGCTTTTACCTGTTTAAAATTTACATTTATTTCAACTAAAATTCAAACAAATGTCAATAAAATTTTTTTTCAGATTATTTTTAAAAAATTATGATTTTGCTAAGTAAAGTTTACTTTAAGCTGCTGCTTGTAATATTTACATATACAAATTGGGGTCATTGTGGTCACATGGCTAACCAGCCTCCCTATGGACTCTATTTCTGATCAGGTCAGATCACATTTTCGCATGTGGGAAGTGTAATGGTCAACAGTGCTAACTCCACCACTACAGTCCATTCATTGTTACTTCCAACTTTTCTGAAGCCCTGCTAGTTCTACTTTTAGGCTATTCCTCCTCTTCGTGCAAACAAAGCTTAACTAAGTCTTGACAATTATACCAAAGGGAAAATGCACCGCATTTGCGCATTTTAGGCATTACAAAAAACACCTAATTTCTCTCTGTTTTTACTCATACTAATTGTAAGCAAAGTATTATATTGTATAAACAAAATTTAGGTAAAAGTTAAATTTAATTAAAGATAAAATACTTTTATGTTAACAGAAGTATAAAATGCTTGTGATACATGGTATATTTATGAAACAACCAAACACGTCATATATAAGGTGATTTTTCTAAGGTTTGATTTAAAAAGTGTGAAGATGCCGCAAACAGACTATACTATACATATAGTTGCTACACCACATCCATCTCACTCTATCACCATAGGCGCTACAAAACAATTCACAAATACAAAATTGGTTATGAATGGAACATCCCTAAACAGTTAAAAAAAACTTCAGAGTTGGTAAAATTATTGAAAACAGATATGACAAAAATTTCTAAGCATATAAATGAGAATTATATTTTAACTGTAAAAAAAAAAAAGACATTTAAACTATTGACTAAATAATTATAAAGTGCTAGCGAACCGGCCCGGCTTCGTCCGAGTACGATTGAGTTTACAGTGATACATTAATAAATAAATTGAGAAAAAACAATTAATTTATGTGAAAACAGAATTATAAAATTATACAATGTCGGCCTAGGTTTTAACTGATTACGGCAACCCAAAAGGAACGAAATTTTTTTTCCCGATAGCCAAGAAGGGTAGGGTATTCTTTTTGGAGTGTATCTGTGCAACTATCGCGTAGTTAACACATTTACGCTTTCCAGCGTCGATGTATGAATATCAAAACGTGAGTTTCATCAAGTTATAGCTTTAGAAATAAGTGTACCCAGGTAGGGTAAATGCACCAGTAGTCGACATCCTAAGCTCGAAATCTCAGTTTTGCACTCATATTTCCGTTTGTTGTTAAACTCTCAACTTGCAGTTTCGTTTTCCTAGTTCATCTGCTTCTTACGTTACTCTAGTAATTGTCTCAAACGTATACATTGTTTAACACTATTAGAAAAACTACATATTCCAACACCCATGTTTTGCATTAGTAGTTGACACTGTCGAAAATCCAATGTGCCAGTAGTCGACATGGGTGTTTTGAAACACATAAAGGGTTCAGAAAAACGTTAGAAACACTTGAATAACTCGTTTTATTTTAACATGATTCATTTTATCTACAATATTAGAGCTCATTCTTGTTAAAGGAACTGTCGTGTTAAAAATAACGTGCATATTTTTGGCCCACACAATAGTTTTAGGGTTGGTAAACAAAATCTGTACCACAAGGTAGGTAACTGAGTTTATTAAGTACATTAATTATAAGTAATACACAACTATTCATAATACACAGGCTCTTTATTTAGAGGGTTGTACCTAATACATGTAAATTAGAGACTAGTTCTTCAATAAAACATGAACAAACCTATTAGAAACTCCAGTACAAAAACAAACACTCTCAGGAAAGTATATCAAACATCTACGCTGCCTGGATGTGGAAACTGATATCTAGTCCTTAAAGAATCTCCTCCAAATATCAGTGGCCTAGAGATTCCCTCTATTACTTGATTTGTATTTATAATTCGTAATGTCGACTATTGAATAAAAGATTCTAACCTGAAATAACTATATCTGAGCAATTCAACAATTTCGATTTTAGCCACTCAATAGGTAGTTTATAAGCCCTGACAGAAAACATTAGGGGGATTCAGTAGTCGATATGGGTGTCGACCACTGCAAAATGTTAAGAAATGAGCTCTAGTAGTCGACACCCTCTCACACCTTGAATAACTAATGAATTCGAACAACCTAAGGTGCAATTTAGGAGCAAAACAACCTAATATGAAGATAAAATGAAAGCATTCACAATGGACAATGTTTTTCGGACAAATAAACACGAAGCTAATCTTACCTTCCTTGTCAGCAGACCGCTGTGAACACGCCACCTTGACGACTGATCAACAGTGCAGATTCAACGGTCACTCTTATGACATGTTACCCGTCAATATCCGCATGGCAACCATTGTTTCTCATTCAGGAGGCATTACGTTTCCGCCACAAATAAGAGTATCGCTAAACAATGTTCTTAAGCCTTATTATTTGGTGTTAAAACCCACAGTGTCGACTACGGGTACACTGTCGACTACTNATTTGGTGTTAAAACCCACAGTGTCGACTACAGGTACACTATCGACTACTGGTGCATTTACCTTACTACTTTTTGCGCTCGGCTGAGGGATCTTAATCGATCACCAAAGTTAAGCAACTTTCCCAGCGGCACACATTTGGATGGGTGACCGTTAGGTGGTATAACATTTGAGCGCTTCCGGGCTTCGGAGAGCAAGTTAAATATTCGGTCCCGGTTGTTATTGATTGATAGCAGTCATTAAGTCATTTAAGAGGTCCTTGGCTGCCTGATAAACTGACACCAGAGGAAAAAAATATTTCGGTCACGTTCCCAGCCGTTGCAGAATTACGTTTTGTTGTTATTCCACAGGACCAGTACAATTTTCCGGCATAAAAAGCATCCTATGTCCTATTTCAGGACCTAAAGTACCTACATTCCAAATTTCATCAAAATTCGTTTAGCCGCTATGGAACTCAGTGGTTACCTGCATACATACATACATATGTGAAANCATACATACATTCATACATTCATACATACATACATTCATACATACATACATATGTGAAAGCTTAAGAATTTCTTAGATTTTTGTAACCACATACAATTATTTTGCAACTGTAATGTAATATTTATAATTATTGTAAATATTGAGCCTATAATAAAAAAAGGCGTTACAAATTTTTGTTAAAAATTTTTAACGTGTCTATAAATTTGCTTGAACAATTTCTGCTCACCTCTTTGTTAGGACAATTTTTGAAGCGAATTCAAAACTGTGTTGAAGACAACCCATTGCCGCACCTTCGAATAATTTTCTACTCTACATACATGAGCTGGGTCCACTAAAATATGGAAAGTTTTTTTTTTTTGTAAATAATAATGCAGTGAAGTAATGGAACCGGAACTTGCCACAAAGCCATCCTGGCACTGTTTGGTGAGAATTCACTTGTCAACCAAGCATCATATCTATACAATCAATCCAGTGGCAGATCCAGGAACCCATTATAATGGTGTAATACTGTGCATTACGTTGAAACCACACGCCTACCAGTATTCCTTAAGTTTTTCTGCCTTTATTTCTTAGTTTCACAGCATCACAAAGTACCTCTGGTTTCGCCAGAATTAATAAAAAAAATTCACATTTGATTTTTATAAGAAAAAAACAAAGGTAGAGTTTGAGCCAAAATTTATTTACAAAAAAAAATTGAACAAAATATTAATTTTCTACATTTTAAAGGGATTAACACAACTCTAAAATTTAATGGTCTCTGTAATGCACTGGCTGCAATATGCTCCAATTTTTTTTCGCACTTGTGAAGTCTTTTATTATTTGTCTCGACGAGGTTGAAGGGTGGTAATGAGATCTGTATGCGCGTGTCTTTGCTGGAATTCGTATTGTGGTAAAATCTGCAGGGTGAACTAGCATCTCGGGAACAAAACTATGTTTTAGTTCGCGTATTTCATTAAGAGTGAATACTATTGACACCTGCTGGATTAGAGGCTGCACACATACAGGATGATTCTAAATTAATGGGACAAACATTGAGGGGTGGTAGAGCTCACTAAAACAAACAATTATTGTATAGGAATATATGGGCGNAACACATACAGGATGATTCTAAATTCATGGGACAAACATTGAGGGGTGGTAGAGCTCACTAAAACAAACAATTATTGTATAGGAATATATGGGCGAAGTGGCACAAACACAAAAACCCAACACATTAACGGAAACATAAACTGTTCATTAGCAGCATACGTAACGAGTGATTCCGTACAGAAAATGTTAAAACAGTTGCTGGAAATGCATCCACCAACAGTCACTCATGCTTGGCGACCTCTACATATGGCATGATTGACTGACAATGGTGGCGATAGTTGAGGGCAGTCAAACGGTGCGCCAGTGACCTGCTGCATCAGCATCAGCATCACTCCACCGACGTTACCAAGCTTGCATTACTGTCGGTGGTAGCAATTTTGAGCAATTATTATAAACATTACTATAAAAAGGCATTTAGCGGCGACGTTGTAAATAAACACTGTGTTGCATTTCATGTGTTATTTTTGTGTTTGCGCCTCAACGCGTCACTCCCGCCCGTATATTCCTATACAATAATTGTTTGTTTTAGTGAGCTCTACCATCTCTCAATGTTTGTCCCATTATTTTAGAATCGCCCTGTATACATACACATGTTCGCATGTCACTTTTCATTAGGCTAAAGTCACTTAGCAGTGTGTTGGGACTCTAAGGGGGAGGGTGGGGGGTTTTTTTTTTTATACTGTGGATCAGATATTATCTCTTAATGGAGGGAGCGCACACGAATGAATGAAAATACAGAAATTTGTTTGCTGAACGTAACTGTTTCTTATGAGTTTGTACTTGTGGTGGGTGTACCTTTACGCTAGCGTCTCGTCACGATATATAATTTTTTCCCTGCAAAACTTACTATATGTGCATTATTTATGTATATAATGAGTTTTATATACTGACAATTGATGCTAGAAAAATCGCCGCACATAGAGTAATCATATGGGTATTTTTTTCCCGCTGCCTAAATTTCCTAATGTACTGATACTAAAATTGGGAAGAAATGTTTTTAATGAAGAGCGTCTATGCCTGGATTAAGGGGAATGCATGGGATCCTTCACTGTACGTATCGCATACCGCGAGGAGTAGCGAAGTGTTATTAACTCTGTTTTTGGGTTTTTCGAGCCATGATTACTTTATATAAAGCAGGATAACGCATCCGTACACGACACAGGTTTTTTTTTCCAAATCCTTAATTTATTTTTTAAATAGTTACGTTCGTACACGTAACATATATACACGTTATGTTAGTGACGGCTAGAGCCTCAATGAAATTTTTTTTCTTTAACATATAACAAAACTGATATACTAAATAATATTATTTTCTTTAAATTATAACAAAACTTATATACTAAATATTTTTTCTTTACCAACAGTGTTTTTTTAAAACTTACACGAGCAGGGCATAACTCGAGATAAAATAAAAATATATGTATCACAATATTATTCGTTTTCTGCATAATACAAGGAATAATTTTTCAAACGAGTATCTCTTCTGAGTAACACATACGTAATATTGTTTTTTAATGTACAATGGGTTCCTTATAGTCTTTTTTTATGTACCACGGGTTATCATACATCCACAAACAATCTTAGGGCTTCGACGTTGCACGGGGCACTGCAATATCTTTGAGTTTTGCACTTGTTAAGTCTTGTGGCGTACGTCTCGACGAGCTGTCGAAACGGTGGGCCGCGGCAATGCTTGTGAAGGTCTACAAAGTTCGTTCCGATGGGGCACGCATTACGAATCGCCAACTCTTTGCGTTTTCCAAACAAATGCAGAGGGTAATAGAGAATTATGGCAGAGTCCAGCATTGTCAGAATTTCCTCGTACGGAATATTCCCCTCGTCCCACCTTAGTCCATGCGTTTCGTACGTCTTTATGCGGTACTCCTGTTGCGTAGTGCTGCCATGGATACGGGGTAAAAAATTGAAAATTTTGGTTTTCTCATCTTCGTCACTGTATGAGATGGCAGTCTGCTTAATAGTGTAAGAGTCCAACGAGCAAAAATTTTGGATGTTGCAAAACATTTTTTTACTAGATTTTTTTGTGATATAAAAAAAATTATGTTCCCGTGAACACACCAAGTTTGAAATTTTTTTTATTAAGTTTTTTTTTAAACTTCATCGAGGTCCATACACATCGGGTACATGTGGCTCGGTGGGCCTTGAATCAACCCCTGCGATCTGACGTGTCGGGAACTGAGGTGGTGCAGCCCTCGAAACACTCCTTGCACGGGAGGCAGTCCCGTATGTCTTCATCCTGCTGCAGGTAGGCCGGNTAAACTTCATCGAGGTCCATACACATCGGGTACCTGTGGCTCGGTGGGCCTTGCATCAACCCCTGCGATCTGGCGTGTCGGGAACCGAGGTGGTGCAGCCCTCGAAACACTCCTTGCACGGGAGGCAGTCCCGTATGTCTTCATCCTGCTGCAGGTAGGCCGGCAAATATTTGAATACGGTCGAAATTTCGTAAGGTGCGTGGACCAGGAGAAATTCTTTCGGCAGGTACGGTAACTCGTTCCGTTTGTCCAAGGCACTAAGCGAGCGCACCCTTACAAATGCCAAAATGGCCGAAAGGATTTTATAGCCGCTCGGACAATATGCGTACGTACATTTCTAAGAGCGAGAAAAATGACCGATTTCCTGAGGGGGCTCAGCGTGCGTCTTATTAAGAATTTTTAAGGGGAAAAATGGTCTGCACTATCGATTAAAGTAGGCCGCCGATTGGTTAGAACGAAGGTTTCCGAAAACGCACGAGCAATTGGCCAAGCGAAGAGATTGTCAAGAGACGTGGTTAGCCAATGAGAGTCAGTGGCGGGGGTGGAGGCCTGCCGACTAATTAGTCGAACGAAGATGAATAATTGGTGGAGGGGGTAATGGGGGTGGGGCAATTAGCCAATGAGGAACAGGGGTAGAGTTCAAGCGAACACCTCTAATTGGTCGAATGAATGTTTCCGAAAACGCAAGAGAAATCAGCCAATGAGAAGCATTGACGGAGCAATTAAATATATTTCAAGAGTGTGGGGCAATTAGCTAATCAGAAACAGGACGAACCTGAGGGGAACTGAATAATTGGTCGAACGAATGCTTCCGAAAACACCCGACTAATTAGTCAAAGAGAAACATTAGCAGAGCAATTAAATATATTGGAAGGGGGTGGGGCATTTTGCCAATTAAATATATTGGAAGGGGTGATTGGAGGGGGTTAATAGTTTGCTGGGCATGGTGCTGGGTATACCACCAGCAATGTAAAACAAATGACAAACGAAAAAACCTAGATGGTGGCTGGTGGCTGTGATGCCTACGAAGATGCGGATCGCACCGACCAAAATGGCAGACGGTGTCCGTGATGCCTACCAAGATGGCAGACTGCGCCTACCAATATGGCGGAATGAGTATGTGTGGTGTGGGAGAGGAGGGACCTCCAGAAATTATTTTTGGGTCAAAGGTCACATGGATTCAAGATGGCGGCCGGCCATATCTACCAAGATCGCAGATGGCTGTACCTACCAAGATGGCGGACTGCACCGACCAAAATGGAGGACTGTATCTGTGATGCCTACCAAGATGGTGGACTGCACCTACCAAGGCGGCGGAATGAGTATTTGAGGAGGGGGCGTGGGGGACTTCCGGAAATTTAAGTTTTTTTAAAATACATTTTTTAATCATATTAAAATAATTTTTAAATTTTTTTTATAAATTTATAAATTTTTTTGGATTTTTGGTGGCAAAGGTTAAGGTCACATGGTACCAAGATGGCGGCCGGCTGGCGACAGCTCCTAAGACAGATGCAGATGCTCCAGACTCATAATATNTATTTGAGGAGGGGGCGTGGGGGACTTCCGGAAATTTAAGTTTTTTTAAAATACATTTTTTAATCATATTAAAATAATTTTTAAATTTTTTTTATAAATTTATAAATTTTTTTGGATTTTTGGTGGCAAAGGTACCAAGATGGTCACATGGTACCAAGATGGCGGCCGGCTGGCGACAGCTCCTAAGACAGATGCAGATGCTCCAGACTCATAATATNGGTCACATGGTACCAAGATGGCGGCCGGCTGGCGACAGCTCCTAAGACAGATGCAGATGCTCCAGACTCATAATATTCATACTACTACAACTTTCTATGCATTATTTCATACTTTTTCCCCAAGAAGATCTGTAGTATACGAATAGTAAATCTTACCTGACACTCAAAAGCAATCTGAAATAAAAATTAAAATATAGTTCTTTAAGTAGAAAAATAACAAAATTCCAATTTGAGAATGATATTTTACACTGCAAGGCCACTGTACAGATACCAAGAGCTCGCGTAAACAGCTAAGGTTTTCAGATACCACGAGTACTGGCTGTTGAAGTATTGATAAAACTAAGGAGTTGTGTTGTTTACTAGCACTCCACTGTGCAAACACCTGCGTGAAACACATTTTACATCTCCTCTGCAGTGTTCAAATATACTCCAACCGAATGGCAGTAATTATGGGGAAATTGTTTCCATTCAAGATATTTTGGTCTATTGTTTACAAGAGCTCATAACTGTGCAACCATAGCACTTTCTTGGGAGAGAGAAAATTGTTCAGTAAACCCACTCAGAAGCTGCTACTCAGCTCCGAAACATCTTGTAACCACGTGGTCACATTTCCAGGAGAGAACGGCAAATTAAAGATTGCTACATNCTACTCAGCTCCGAAACATCTTGTAACCACGTGGTCACATTTCCAGGAGAGAACGGCAAATTAAAGATTGCTACATAACATAAAGATCGAATTTTCTTGACTTTTCCAGGTTTTCCAAGCCACCAGTAAAGAAATGTTCAACCTTCTACGGCGTTCAGTAAAAACGTTACTGAAAAAAAAGGTCTGCTTTACGAAAAGTGATTAAAATGAAATTCATGGAAGTTTCTGACCATCGACACTACAATGAGTACAGCTGCTTGTTTGTATGCATACAATGTTGACCAAAATTTATGTGCTAAATGCCGGGTGGTGATTCCTTATGGAAAATAATGTGGGGTATACATTGACCAACACTATCATGTGGTGAATATTAAGGGAAGTACACGGCGTTTAAAATCAAAGTTTGAAATGCATGGATGTAAAAATATTAGGGAGTACTTTAGATGGAGCGACAAAAATCGGTATCGTGTATCGAGAAATAGAAATCGCAAATCTGTTAAAATGTATTTGGTCAAATCATCTTCCTTCATTGCTGAAGAGTCATCCTTTTTCGTGGATAACTTTGTAATATTAGGCGGCAATGAAATATTCGAGGGAATTTATTATCGTGGCAAAATTAAGANCTACTCAGCTCCGAAACATCTTGTAACCACGTGGTCACATTTCCAGGAGAGAACGGCAAATTAAAGATTGCTACAAAACATAAAGATCGAATTTTCTTGACTTTTCCAGGTTTTCCAAGCCAACAGTAAAGAAATGTTCAACCTTCTACGGCGTTCAGTAAAAACGTTACTGAAAAAAAAGGTCTGCTTTACCAAAAGTGATTAAAATGTAATTCATGGAAGTTTCTGACCATCGACACTACAATGAGTACAGCTGCTTGTGTGTATGCATACAATGTTGACCAAAATTTATGTGCTAAATGCCGGGTGGTGATTCCTTATGGAAAATAATGTGGGGTATACATTGACCAACACTATCATGTGGTGAATATTAAGGGAAGTACACGGCGTTTAAAATCAAAGTTTGAAATGCATGGATGTAAAAATATTAGGGAGTACTTTAGATGGAGCGACAAAAATCGGTATCGTGTATCGAGAAATAGAAATCGTAAATCTGTTAAAATGTAGTTGGTCAAATCATCTTCCTTCATTGCTGAAGAGTCATCCTTTTTTCGTGGATAACTTTGTAATATTAGGCGGCAATGAAATATTCGAGGGAATTTATTATCGTGGCAAAATTAAGANTTTTTCGTGGATAACTTTGTAATATTAGGCGGCAATGAAATATTCGAGGGAATTTATTATCGTGGCAAAATTAAGACAACTCTGTAGAAGCTTGTTCCTTATGGCCGGTTCAACTGTTGAGCTCTTCACCGTAACCCTGGCAAGGGGCCCTTACAAGGTTCTACCAGCCGGCGCCAGCTGGACCAAGGTTTTTTAAAGAGGCGTTACTCCTCTATCAATCACTCCTCACTTTGTTCTGGCTTGTTACAGTCAAAACTTGGCAACCCAAATGGGCCCAAGTTGGCAGGGTTACGTTTTCGAGAAAACGCCACTCAAAATTCCAAAGGTGCGGTGTAGCCCTGCGGGGGTAGGCGATACACNCAGGGTTACGTTTTCGAGAAAACGCCACTCAAAATTCCAAAGGTGCGGTGTAGCCCTGCGGGGGTAGGCGATACACCCGCCACCCGCGCCACCTTATGTGGATGTAAGTACTGGCAAATTTGAAGGACAATCATAGGGAACAAGGGACGGAGTGCAGGTAGGAGGAATGCATGACGTATGTGTACGTGGCACGTTTTATTAATAGGAGATACAATTATTTACAACTGTTTTAATTGCCGTCCCCCAACTTACACACAAATGGCAATGGTGGATCAGGTTGGCCTGGACCCGTGCATAAATATCTGATATAGCGCGTACAGAATCAAATGCGGCTATCACATCTGCGGCAAGATTTTTTTTCACCAGCTACAGGTGTCGTATGGACCAGAAATTTGACATGACCCCATAAAAACAAATCCAGCGGAGTCAGGTNGTATGGACCAGAAATTTGACATGACCCCATAAAAACAAATCCAGCGGAGTCAGGTCTGGAGATCGGGCCGGCCAATCCATGGGACAACCTCTGCCAATCCAGCGGCCTGCAAATGTGGCGTCAAGATGGTGGCGTATGGAAACTATAAAATGTGGTTATACTCTGTCATGCTGAAACCACAGGTACGGAGAATTGCAAGTGGTACTTCCAGCAACTTTGGTAATACCTCCTGCAGGAATGCCAGGTAGCGGGCTACATTGAAGGGATCGGAAAGCAAATAAAACCCCAACAAGTGATTATTGACAACGCCTACCCACATTTTGACACTTTTAGCGCATTTGGTTGCCCATGGGGTGAATATGGTGGGGATTAGCGTGCACCCAGATGTTGCTTTTCCTCCTGTTGAAGATGCTATTCCTGGTGAAATGGGCCTCATCTGTGAAGAGAACAGTCGATGTAAAGTTTGGCAGTACGTTGTTTTATTGAGGAACCATTCGCAGGAAGTAACACGTAGCATGTAATTACATTTGCTAATAACGTGCCTTCCTTACGCGGTAGGGCTGCGTTCGGTTTTTGTGCAGAACTCACAGAATCGTTGAACGGCCAACATCCACAGCACGGCCCACAGCTTGTGAGCTAATGGACAGTTGCTGTCGCACACGACGAAGCACGTCCTCGTCAGATACCACAGTTTGCATTGTCTGTGGTGCTCCAGCATTCAACCTCATCACTATCATCGAACCTTCATCCCGCAATCTCTGATGGAGCCATACGAATGTCGCATGGGAGGGTTGACGACGCGCTGGATAGCGCAGTCGGTACAGCTCCACTGCTTGTCTTGCATTCATGTTTGCTGCTCCGTACACGAGGTGGTGCATGTCGGCTAGCCCCGCTCACGTAAAATGTTCCACGTTTCCACAACCAGCTGCAAGTAGATACTGACTTACCAGCAGCCAAAGCTACCTCTACACACGTACAGATTATATTCTCACCTGTTTCCTTAGCCATGAGCGTGGCGCAGATGATAGTAGTGATGCCTAACTTCCGCAGCCTTACACCACATTTTAAAATAATTTTGAATAAATATCGAAAACCTAAGAATCTGTTAAAATATCAAAAACCTCAAAAATAAAAAAGCTAAAATTTACAAAAAAAAAGTTTGCCAAAAAAATTAAACTTTTTTATTAAAGCTAATAACTTGGATTAAATATAATGTAATTAAAATTTTAAATTATAGTTTATATATATTAATGTTTTACTATTTCAATTATTATATTTATTTGTATAAAAATTATTATATAATAATTAAAAATTTATCAGTTTAACAAATATATATGGCAAAATAATTAAAATAATATAATCTAAAACACAAGAAATTTTTTACCATACATTGTGTCTATAAATTGAATATGAGGATTTTATATTTTTCATCTTCTTTAACTCTTGTAGTTTTATAAACTCAAGTGAGTTATTTAATTTGCTTAGAATTAAATCCATTTTTATTTATTATAAATACTTTTAATAAAAAATATTAAACAAATGGAAAACACTAAAACAAAAAAATATGAAAAGTGAAATTAAGAATAAATTATAAAGTTTATTTTATTTACATCCTTATACAAAAGATAAATATCTTCAACATTTATCCAATACATGTTCTATATAGATAAATACAGAAAAAACAAAAGAAAAAGTACGTTGGGAATGTGGAAAATATATAAAAAAAAAAAAAAAAAAA